>APFE030844014.1:38544-65891 GCA_000404065.3 Pinus taeda
TTTGTTGATGTTTTTCCATATGAAATACCTGGGTTTCCACCTATGTGGGATATTGAATTTACCATAGAGTTAATCCCAAGAGGGAACCCTGTGTCAAAGGCTCTATATCATATAAGTATACCTGAACTAACAAAGATTAAAATGCAGCTGCAAGAACTTCTGGATAAAGGTTATATTCACCCAAGTGTGTCATCTTGGGGAGCCCCTGTACTATTTGTAAGGAAGAAGGATGACACTTTATGGTAATGTATCAATTATAGACAACTAAACAATCTAACTATTAAAAATAAATACTCTCTACCAAGGATTGATGACCTGTTTGACTAAGTTAAAGGGGCAATGGTGCTCTCGAAGATTGACTTACGGTCAGGGTATTATCAAATATGAATCAAAGAGGAAGATATCTGTAAGAAAACATTCCAAAGTCGTTACGATCACTATGAATTTATGGTGCTACCATTTGGGCTCACCAATGCCCCCACAACGTTTATGAGCTTGATGAATGGTATATTCTATCCTTAAAAAATTTGTTCTAATTTTCATTGACGATATTCTGATCTACTCTAACAATTTAGAGGACCATGAAAATCATTTAAGAATCATACAACAAAATCTATAGGAAAATCAACTATATGCTAAATACAGTAAGTGTGGTTTATATAAATATCCGATTCAATACTTGGGCTATATCATATCACCTTAGGGTATAGTGGTAGACCTCGAGAAGATCAAGACAATCATGGAATGACTTTCTCCCAAAAATGTTGCAAATATTTGGTCCTTTATGGGATTAGCCCGGTTATTATCGTTGGTTTATAGAGGAGTTTTCTAAAATCACATATGCTATTAACTCCCTTCAAAAGAAAGGAAAGGCTTTCAAATGGGTATTAGAGTGTCAACAAATTTTTTAATGTTTAAAGAAATTACTGACCTTTGCTCCTATTTTGAAAGTAACAAATCCACAAAAGGAGTTTACTGTGTGTACAAATGCTTGTAGGGAAGGTGTTTGGGGGGTATTGATGCAAGATGGAAGATTCATAGCATATGAATCCCGTAAACTGAAAGACCATGAGAAACAATATTATGTTTATAATTTCGAGTTAACTATGGTGGTACATGCTTTAAAGGTATGATGACATTATTTATTGGGAAATATTTTTTTTAATGATTGATCACAATATCTTAACAAGTTTCTTCATCTAACCTCATTTGAACACTCGCCAAGCTAGGTGGACTACTCTTTTAAGTGAATTTTACTTTGACATAAAACATATCAAGGGGAAAGAGAATCAAGTCACTGATGCATTGAGCAGAAAATTTTACTGCGTGTACAAAATTTAGTATAGTCGTGTAGAACTAAAATTCTTTGAGAAAATTAAAGAAGCTACCCCTAGCGACCCTAAATAATATTTCCTATGGAAGCAAGCTAGTCAATCACACAATTTGGGGAAGCAATCTGAGTATGGTCTAAATAGTGACATACTACTAACTTTTAAGGGCATGATATATGTACCTAATCAGAATTATGTTAAGCAGTTCATGTTCGATGAGTTCCATAGAAGCCCATGCACTACTCACCCCAGATATCAAAATTTTTTGTCTACAATAAAAAGAATTTTTTCTTGTCGGGAATGAGGAAGGACATTAGTGAGTACTTGGATAAATGTTTAGAGTGTCAGCAAGTTAAATAAGAACATCAACATCCTACTGGGTTTCTCCATTCTTTACCCATTCCTGAATGGAAATGGGATAGAGTCACTCTAGATTTTATTATGGGACTGCCTAAATCCAAAAAATTAAATGACTCAGTCATGGTAGTTGATCCGAATTGGATCCATGAGCAATAATCAAAGTGCCATGACTGTATCAGATCGGGACAAACTTTGAATTCAAAGAGCACAGAGTGATCAAGAAAACCTATGAATAGTGGCAGTTGGTAGCCAACATCGAACGACAAGGACCTTGGTCAAAGTGCGTTGACCAAGGCCCATGGAGACTGCTCAGGAGGCAAAACTAGAACCTGGGAAGCCCAGATCAGGAAAGGGAGGCAGTTTCTGATGCGCGCTTGAGTGCTAATCCCGCATCACTGGGAAAAACCCCTCGAGAAGGAGAGGCCCCAAGTGCTTAGTCGCATGGAAGCTAGGAAAACTGTGGGGAAAATGCTAAAGGCTAAAGGCGGGACCCATGCTCCAAAACCGACGGTATTTATTGAGGGAACCCTTGGGAGGTAAGCAGATTTGGAGAAAAACAAGTGATTCTACTTAGTGCCCGATGCATGGTAGGTGGAGGATAGAGAAAACCACCACTCATCGCATGCTAACGATCAAGCAAGTCAACTGCGCGAAATGAGAGAATGGCGTCAGATCTAGGGGCTCCAGATCCAACTGCTGAGTTCGCGCCCGATGGAAAACCATAATTGATATGGGATTAAGCCACGACAGAGAGAAGTTTGATGTTCGATTTGACTGCTAAGGTGGCAGATGAGTCATTTCCTGACGTAACTGAAGAACTAAATCAACGAGGAAGAGCTTACGTAGTTTGCGAAAGGACAAGTGGCCACTCTGTGTGAGCCGATGACCATGACGCAGAGATAGGGAACTGCAAGCAAAATAGCAGTGGGAAATCTGATGGAGGAAGAAGGGGAATCAAACAGTCATGAGATTGAATGGATTTAAAGCCATGAATAGAGAACATGGGACACCGAAGATGGAGAAGAGAAAGAAAGGGAAGAAGACAGAAAATGAAGAGACAATGAAGCAAAGAGTAGAAAAGATAGAGAGCCGAGCTGACCTACAGCATAAGGCAGCATCGAGCAATCCCTGAGAGGATCTGTCAGAAACTAAGCACCACATTGGGCTCCTTCCATTATAGACTGGAGAGGTCAAGAGATGGTAAGGCAAAGAGTTTGTGTACTCTAGTGGCTTAGGGAATCCAAGAACCACCCTGCCAAGAGATTCTATTTCAGGAGGCTCAAATTGAGCTCCTCATTGTATTTCTCTACTTTGAAGACACAATAAAAGAAGGCCACCACTGAAATCTAGACTAGAGATGTAGCCCTAGAGGATAGGGTTAACTCCTTATTAATTTTTTGTGTCCTCATATTTGCTTACTGTGTTTCTCTACTATTTCCCATCTTTCCAATGTTTGTGTATTTTGTAATCTAATCGATTTGTTGCCTAAAATGACATAGACACACACCAACACATGAGTCTGTAATACCTTCATTCATTAATTAATTAACTGAGGTCACTCATAGGGTAATTTACAGATCAAGTGGTATTAGAGCTTTAGGTTATCAAGGTTAGACAAGCTTGTGTTGGGTTAGCTGTTGAATGCTCAGTATATCAAAGATCAAATTAGGAGAAGAAGAGCTGGTCAAAACTAATCCTGAAATTGGGAGAGTCTATCCTCAGAAGACAATGTCAGAGGAAGGTTCTATGGGGCCAAACCCTCAATTCTTAGAAATTTTCCTAGCCATAAAGTCCATGGTAGAAGAAATGTATAGGGACTTTAGAAAACACAAGGATGAAGATTCATCAGGCTCTAAACAAGACAAAGGAGAAGATGAATCACCTTTCCATGACCTCTCCAAAGGAAAAGGGAAAGAGGAAAGCTTTCTCACACCTCCTAATATCCCTAAAAACAAAAAGAAAGCATCTTTGATCAAACTAGATGTTAAATTTGACTTGCCTATATATGATGGAGAGTTAAATGCAAAAAATTTGGACAATTGGATTAGACAAATTTATGTTTATTGCAGAGTAAAGAACATCGACTCAGAAAAGCGCAAGATTCAGCTGGCAAGCCTACACCTTGGAGGCACTGCCTTGGTTTGGTGGGAAGGTAGAACCCAAGCTGACATGAAAATAAATGGTAAGACTATCTCTATATGGAGTGAATTTATGTCTGCAATCGAAAGGTAGTTCTATCCATTGGCCTACATGCAACAAGCCATGATGAGTTGGAAAACTCTTCGGCAGTTGAAAGGGAAAAGTGTGAAAGGGTACACTCAAGAACTTAGAAAGAGAGCATTGATTCTAGGAATCCCATTAGACTCACCTGAAACTCTTTTGAAGTACATTGGTTGTCTACATAGCTACATGAGGCATACCATCCTCATGTTTAATCCCACTAGTATAGATGAGGTATCTACACAAGCTACTCATCTAGAAGCTAGAGGAAAGAATGGAAATCCAGAAGTTGGGGGACCATCCCAACCCACTGCAAGTAAGAGCGAGGAGAAAAGAAAGCAGAAGTGGAAAGAAAGGAAGGCTAACACTGCACAGAAAAGTAAAGCTTCATGCACTCACTGTAAAAAGGATGGGCATGATGATGAGCATTATTGAATTCTGCATCCAGAGCTGAGACCTAAGAAGTTCGAGGGCAAGAAGAAGAAGACTGCTGCAGCTATTCAAAAAGATTTGGGGTTAGATTGGGGAGATGAAACAACTATTGCAGCCACAGGTATAAAAGGTAAGAATTCTGAAGCATCTACTAGTAATTATGCACAATCTATTATTGATGAAGAAAATGGGAGAAAGAGACATGAGCTTTTCCATATTCGAGTTATTTCCAAACGTCAAAAGATTGATGCTTTGTTTGATAGTGGCCCACAAGTAAATTTGATTTCTGAAGCGATTGTAAAGAAATTGGTATTAGCAACTACACCTTACAAGAAACCATACCCATTAGGATGGTTGAATGATAAAGCACAACTACAAGTGACTAGACAGTGCAAACTCAAGTTTTCTTTTGGGTCAGCATTGTAGATGACATAGAGTTAGACATAATTCCTTTGGATATATGTGGAATTGTTTTAGGAATTCCTTACTTGTATGATAGGAAAGCTATTTTCTATAGAGTTGAGAACAAGTATATACTTGTTAAATATGAAATCAAATACTTTGTAAGAGCTCATAAGCTCAAGAATAATTATACTCTCATAAGCTCAAGGAAGATGAAAAGAATGATAAATTCATGCAAACAATTCTTACTGATGATTGTAAAGGAAAATAAACCTGATAAAACCAATGTATTTGAGGGTTGTAATGCTAAACAACAAACTAATATAGAAAAGGTTTTTTTAGAGTACGATATCTTGTTTCAAGAACCTAAAGGTCTGCCACCCAAAAAGGAAATAGTACATGATATTATTTTGTAGCAAGATGCTCCATTACCTAACATTGGAATGTACAAGTTGTCTGCTTAGAGAATGCTGAAATCAAGAAGCAGGTGCAGGAGTTGCTCGAGAAAGGGTTCATCAGACCTAGCACATCACCATGTGGGTCACCAATCGTTTGGGTGAGAAAGAAAGATGGCTGATGGAGAATGTGCATTGATTACCAAGCACTGAATAAGATAACAATAAAAAATCGTTATCCCCTTCCTCACATAGATGATATTTTAGATCAATTGAAGGAAGTTATTTATTTCACCAATCTAGACTTGCACAATGGATACCATCAGGTCAGAGTTGCAGAACAAGATGCATGGAATACTTCTTTCAAAACAAAGCAGGGATTGTATGAGTGGCTAGTTATGCCTTTTGGCTTAACTAATGCTCCTGCTACTTTCATGAGATTAATGATGTACTCAGACCTTTTCTTGATGATTTTTTTATTGTGTATCTGGACGAAATTCTGATTTTTAGTAAAATGTGGGAAGAATACTTAAAGCATGTTAAGCAGACACTAGATGTTTTGAGAAGAGAAAACCTTCATGTTAAACTCTGAAAATGTGAATTTGGCAAAACATCTCTGAATTATTTTGGTCATATAGTAGGGGTGGTGAATTGAAAATAGATCCCTCTAAGGTGGCAGTCATTGTGAACTGGCCTAAACCCAAGTCTGCTACAGAAGTGAGAAGCTTCTTAGGGGTAGCACAGTATTGGAGGAAGTTCATTTCTAACTTCTCCTCAATTGCAGCTTCCTTACATGCTTTAATAGGATTGAACAAGGTGTTTCAATGGGGAGGCAAACATCAAAAATCCTTCGACACCTTGAAAGAAAAGATTAGTACAACACCTTACTAGCACTGTCTGATCTACAGAGACCATTTGAGATCCAAACAGATGCCAGTGACTATGCCATGGGAGCAGTGTTGACACAGCACGGCAAACCCATATGTTATCATTCTGAGACTTTTAATCCTACAATAGTTAACTACCCTACATATGATAAATAATTGTATGCATTAGTTTAGAGTGTGAAAAGGTGGAAACATTACTTAATGGGGAAAGAGATAGTAATATAGACCGATCATCAACCACTTCAATATCTACACTCTCAAATTAAGTTGCAACAATCAAGACACTACAGATGGATGGGTTTTCTACAACAATTTCATTTAGTCATCAGATATAAAAAGGGCATCCATAATAAAGTTGTAGACATGTTATCTAGACCATTATAAATGCATCTACTGTTCTTAAGCATAACCTTGTGCTACATGAGAGCTACCTTGAATAATATGCTCAAGATATAGACTTTAGAGATATATATGCAACTTTAAGTCAAGGAAAATGAGTAGAAGAATTGGATTATCATGAATGTGTGCTAAAATCAAGCCCAACAATAGAAAAATAGGCTTGTACACTCCATTACCAGTTCCTTCTCACCCTTGGAAAAGTGTTTCCATGGATTTTTTTGGAGGACTGCCTCAATATAGAAAAGGTCATGATTATCTGTATGTTGTTGTGGATAGGTTCAGCAAAATGTGTATTTTAATACCTTGTAACAAATAGATTACAGTTGAACAAACTACAAAACTATTCTTTGAACATGTATGGGTTCATTTTGGATTACCCACTTCCATTGTATCAGATTGAGACAGTCGATTTGTGGGGAAGTGTTGGTCAAGTCTATGGGAACTGATGGAAACCAAACTGAAGAAAAGCATAGTTTTTCATCCACACACTAATGGCCAAATAGAAGTAGTTAACCGGACAATGATCCAGTTACTCCGAGGATATTGTAGCAAGCATCCTAAGCTTTGGGATGAACATTTTTGTTATGTGTAGCATGCTTACAAGATAGAAAAACATTCTTCTACACAGAGATCTCCTTTTGAGACTTGTTTTGGTTTCACACCAAGGTATCCTTTGGATTTTGTCTTTGGTAAAGATACCACAGTTGATGGACACATTGATGTGGACAAGGCAACTAGGTTCACTAAAAAAATCCAGGGGATCCACCAGGTAGTACAGGAACAACTGGAAAAGAGCCAAGCCAAATACAAGGCAAGGCATGACAAGCATCGGATGGAGCATAGTTCTCAAGTTGGTTACTAGGTCTAGCTGTATATCAGTAAGGACAAGATGCAAGGTGAAGGTAAGAAGCTAAAGCCTATTAGCTATGGACCATTCAACACACTTGAGGACATTGGTGAGAATTATTTTTACCTTGATCTACAAGCTTACATGCACATCTACTCAGTTGTAAATGCAAATTGCTTGAGATTGTTTGAACCCTCTCTGATTTAGGATCACGAAGAGCAGAGTCAATTGCCTTCTATTGATGACTTGCTAGCTAAATATCATAATGAATTGCAGGAAGACACGGTGCTGGATAGGAAGGTGAGGATGACGCACAGAGGAAATGTTGAGTACCTCAAAGTAGGACTCAAGGATTCAAAGCTGAGCAGTGCAAAGTGGATTGAGATTGGACAAGTGAGACAACAGTACCCTCACTTAGTTGATGCTTGAAAACCAACTTTTGGTGGTCCAAAAGCTTTTTCAGTGGGAAGGCTGTGATTGTAATTGGATCCATGAGAAATAATCAAATTACCATGACTATATCAGATTGGGACAAACTTCGAATTCAAAGAGCACAAAGCGATCAGAAAAACCTCCGAATAGTGGCAATCGGTAGCCAGCGTGGAATGACAAGGACCTCAATCAAAGTGTGCTAACCGAGGCCCATGGAGACTATGCAGGAGGCAAAACTGGCACCTCGGAAGCCCATATCGGGAAAAGGAGGCAGTTTCTGATGCACGATTAGTGCTTAGTGCTAATCGAGCATCATTGGGCAAAACCCATCGAGAAGGAGAGGTCCCAAGAACTCGGTCACATGGAAGTGAGAAAACCATGGGGAAAATGCTAAAGGCTAAAGGCGGGACCCGTGCTCCAAAACCAGTGGTATTTATGAGGGGCACCCTTGCGCAGTAAGCAGATTTGGAGAAAAATGAGCGATTCCACTCAGTGCCCAATGCGTGGCCGGCAGAGGAGAGAGAAAACCGCCACTCATCATGAACTAATGGTCGAGCAAGTCAACCATACGAAATGAGTGAATGGCATCAGATCTGGGGGATCCAGATATAATGGATGAGATCATGCTTGATGGAAAACTAGAATTGATAGGGGATTAAGCCACAACAGAGAGAAGTTTGACATCCAATTTGACCGCTGAGGTGGTGGATGAGTAATTTCCCGACGTAACCGAAGAACTGAACCGACGAAGAAGAACTAGCGTAGTTCGTGAAAGGATAAGTGGCCACTCTAAGCTAAGCAGCAGTAGGCGATTTGAAGGAGGAAGAAGGGGAATTGAATAGTCATGAGATTGAATGGCTTTAAAGCCATGAATAGAGAACAGGGGGACACCGAAGACAGAGAAGAAAAAGAAAGGGAAGAAGACAGAGAAAATGAAGAGACAATGAAGCAAAGAGCAGAAAAGACAGAGAGTCGAGCTGACCTACAACATAAGGCAATGTCGAGCAATCCCTAGGACGATCTATCAGGAACTAAGCACCACATTGGGCTCCTTCCATTGTAGACCAAAGAGGTCAAGAGTTGGTAAGGCAAAGAGTCTGTTTACTCTAGTGGGTTGGGGAATGCAAGAACCACCCTACCAAGCAATTCTATTTTAGGAGACTCATATTGAGCTCCTCATTGTATTTCTCTTCTTTAAAGACACAATAAGAGAAGGCCACCACTGAAAGCTAGACTGAAGATCTATCCCTGGAGGATAGGGTGAACTCCTTATTAATTTGTTGTGTCCTTGTATTTGCTTACTATATTTCTCTACTATTTCCCATCTTTCCAGTGTCTGTGTATTTTGCAATCTGATCGATCCATTGCCTAAAATGACATAGACACACACCAGCACATGAGTTGGTACCTTCATTCATTAATTAATTAACTGAGGTCACTTATAGGGTGATTTTCGGATCAGTAGTGGTGGAAATGTTAAAGAAAAAAACTCATTTTATACTAGTTAAATCCATGTAAAAAGTAATTGAAATTGCTGACATATTTATGAAGGAGATATTTCAGACACATGGTATACCAAGAGTGGTGATCTCAAATAGGGACATGTAATTTAGCTCTGCATTTTTGGAAAGCCATTTTTATTGGAATGGGTACTCAAATCGAGTTCAACACTACATATCACCCCCATACTGATGGGCAGACTAAGTGGATGAATCAAGTGCTAGAGGACATGCTAAGAATGTACGTGATGTAGCAATCAACCAGGTGGGAGGAGTAACTACACTTATTTGAATTCACATAGAATAATAGCTACCATGAATCCTTGGGAATGAGTCGCTTTGAGGTACTATATGGGAGGAAATGTAGAGTTCCTACTAACTAGAACAATACTGAAGACAAGTTGATATTAGGCCCTGAAATTCTTACTGAAATGGAATAGGAAATAAATAAGGTATTCCAGAATCTAAAGGATGCCTAGGATAGGTAGAAGACTTATGCAAACAAGAAAATAACCTACAAATAATTTCATGTAGGGGATCATGTTTATCTACGAGTGAAGCCTAAGAAAAGAACCTTGCAGTGGGGTAGCTGCGCAAAATTAGCACCCTGATACTATGGGCCTTTCCATATTTTGGGAAGAATTGGTCTAGTAGCATACAGACTAGCACTACCCGCTCACACCAGGGTTCATGATGTGTTTCATGTGAAATTATTAAAGAAATATATTTATGATTCTAGACATCTGATTAATTGGAAAAATATGCAGATAACATGCAAGTTGTAATTTTGAATGGATGATATTGATAGTAATTAGTATTAAACAATGACATTGGATAATTATGATGTAGGTCGAACTAGAAAAAGAACTCCTGGTAGAACCTTTACACATTCTTGAGCTGAGAGAAACAACACTATAGAGGCAAGATATCACCCAAGTGAAAGTGCAATCAGACCACTTATCCCAGAAGAGGCCACCTAAGAAGATAAGGACTTCATGCAACATGCATATCCAAATTTGGTTAAGAAGTTCGAACTAAACACCAATGATTGTGTTTCGTTTGAGGGGGGGAATATGTGATACCCATGAATAGTTTATTAAGTTCATTTGTATTAATTTTACTTTTTTAATTTGACTAGCTATTTTATAAACTTGATTGATTGTGGTATTGAGGAAGGCATAATAAACAATGTGTTAAGATGGAAGATAAATAATTAAAGAAAGGAAGTTTTGATATTAAAAGAAAGTTTTGAATAGTAAACTCCCCAGACATTTAGGTCAGTTAGAAGTTGTCTCGTCTCTTAGAGAAATGAAAGGATCCAAGGAAGGCAGATTTTCTCTTTTGGAGGAAAAATCCTAAGGAGGGGAGAGTGGAAGGAACTGAAGCTTGGCATAGGACGTTGTGCACATGAGCAGGACGCTGCAAATATTAAGCAGTTCTTGAGTTGGACATTGAGCTAGTGGAACCCTTAAGTGAACCTGTGAGTTAAAGCTCTGAACTGGACTAGTTGGTCTTAAGGTTTAGAAAGCTAGCTGAACTGAAGGATCAACCCTATACTATTTGGGCAAGAGGAAGCTTTGGGGGGGAGACTAGACATCATTTCCAATGTCACGAACTAGTGGAGAGAATCTTCGTTAATATTGTGATACATGAAGAAAAGTAGATAAGTATTACTCCGTGGATGTGTTTTTCTTTAGTATTTAAGAAAATTGTGACTTTGTATATGTGTCAAGGGTTTTAAAAGAAAATATGTTTGGTGTGCCAGTTATTTATTTCTTAAAAAAAAGAACATGGTGCAAATAACAACCTATTAAAGGGCCAAAAAATTAGGACTCCAACAAGGGGGATAACCACCCTGTCCGGACCCTAAGACAACTCCTTTTCCATTTGGAATAGTGGCTCCAACTAGGGATGATGGGACCAGTTTCCCAATCTGTTTATGATGTGTGTGCTAATGGGATGATGTTTTTATTTTTGGGGTTGTATGAGGTGAATACTTGTTCTAAATCTAATTGTCTTCTAAATATCATATGCAATCTATCATAATCAAAGAAAACATCTAACTTAAAAACTATCCTAGGACTAATGTTTACTTATGCGATCTAAAATAATTTCTAAAAACGATTGATAATGAAGATCATTCAATCAAAATGAGAATAGAATCGATTTAAAAATGATTGTTTCATATAAGAAGTTAGCCGAAACAATATAAGAAATATATCGCATAAGAGTCATTAACATATTCAACATAAAGAGTAAGTCATCACCATGCAAAAGTGCAATAATGATAACTTAAACATTCAAACTTTCATATATAAATAACTAAAAATGATTTATTGCTTGACACATAAGTAAAAAGCATTAAGAGATAAAAGTACCATTTGTAATACGTTCTACTCATGAGCTGCAACAATATCGATCTATCTTCAAATCACTTAATATCCACTAAGAATATAAAAGTGAAATTTCAGTAGCAGATATTAAACTCATATAGGAAATAAATCTCGTTCCATTAATTTTATCAAAACCTCCTCAGTGGGGGGCAAGATGCACATTCTAAAGGATGTTTTTGATAAAACTATGGGCGCCTCTCTAAATGCATGAGAGGGGTTTAAATACTACTCTATGAAATCTAAAAATAAATATTACAAAAATAGATGAGGAGGTTTAAACTACCTACCTCATTTAAAGCAAAAATAAACTATATCTATGACTAATCCTGCATCTGATTCTTTAGATCGTAAATATCCAGCATCGTTTCTAAGAGTGTCAGTTGGCCGACTTCATCTTTTAACTATCCTGCAAATACGTCGTTGGTGAGAGCTGGCACTATCTTCTCAGCGGAAGTCATTAGGCACTTCAGGGTCATGCATTGGCTATGTGGTTTTACCAGGTACTGCCAGTATACTTCTCAGTTCAATCTGTTTACCTGTTTAATCACCTCTGCCCCTTCCTCTACTACTTGTTTCCACATCGATTGAAGCTATTGTGCTTTTGGAAGAAAGCCAGGGGTAGTTTCTGCTACCAAATTTGCCTTGTGTAGATTTTCATTTACGCATTCGATGACACTATTCACCACGGCTGCTGCATCTTCCATTTTCTATTTTTATTCCTTTAGCCGAGAATCCCATTTCGCAAATAAAATCTCTTTGTGCGATTCATTAATTTTGGGCATGTCTGCTCTTTTCCCTTCTTTGGATTTCTTCCAGTTCAAGAAGTCTGAGACTTTCTTAAAAATTGAATCATATTGAAGTCATAATTCCACAAATTGATTTGTAATATTATTGTTGATTTTGCAATGAGAATTCCATTGTGAATTCTTCTGGCATAGTAGTTCTTTCTGTTGCAAGAGCTGGGAATTGAGACCAAGTGCCTCTGTGATAAACTCTTCTATTTTGGGATTATTTTAATGTAGTTATATTATACATCGTAACTGTTCTTCTTTACTAGCTAAACTATTTTGATGTGCCAACTACATCTGCTAAAAGTCTTGCTAAAGTTTTTCCAACTGTGTTTCTGCTTGTTGATTGATGCTGACTTATTGTAACTGTTGTTCCAAAAACAAAATCCTATCTTCTTTTTCTTTAAGTAGCAATTGAACCTCTTCTTCATTATCAATAGCTGTTGAAGCGTATGCACCTCCGACCTGTCAGAGCCTAGTGAGATTTGTCGATGGGTCTGTAGAGGTGTCTTTCCAAAGCACATCTAGAGGTTCATCCTCGGGAGTGAGCACATAATCCAACTTTATTTTCTTTCTTTGCCTTCTAATGACAACTTTATGTTGAGGGCTATAGAATACATCTAGAGGAGGAATTTCCTTTATTCTTAGTATAATCTCAGATGAGGGAGCAATAGGAATGTGCTCTGTTTCCTGAGTGTTGATAGCCCTTCCCATTACCATTTCCATGGTCATCTCTTTTGGATTAGTTGGTGGCTTTGCACTCTGTTCTTCTGTGTTACGTATCTTATTAAATTTTTCCCATTCCTCGTCTAGATCAATTACAAGTGAATTTGTTTGCTTTGTAAGAGGAGTGGGAACTTCAATTTTCTTTGCAGACAAAGCATGTTGATCAGAATTTGTTCTAGACTGAGCTGTGTCTTTTATTGACTCCTCACTTTTACTATGTTCATTCTTGGATTGATCGCCAGACTTTTCAGCTGATTCTTTTTTAGAACCTTTTTTGGACTTCTCTTTTGAATCCTCGCTTATGCTAATGCTGGGAGTAGGTCCTCTTATTAGTTTGATGAGTAATTGGTCCAATGGGACCTTAGATAACCTATATTTTCTGTAATTATCAAAATTTTGGAGACTTTCTTGGTTAAAAAGAATTCGTGTTGTATGTTGAACCTCTTTGAAGGTGCTTTTCTATAGGAAAACATCATCAAAGGGATATTCTTCATGGGAAAATACTTTTATTTTAACCATTGCAGTGAAATCACTTACAACACCAAAGGGATCATATTGTCTTCCCAGGAAATTGGGTAGTTGCAAAGATAATACATTATTAACTTCTTTGAAAGCATGACCTAAGTCATGCAATGAAAATGCTCTGCATATTATAGGAAATTGCGGCAAAATGGCCTTCTTGGAATCTTTAAGTACTTTACTCATTCCTCCCACACCGCAGGTCTGATAGGCTATCTCCCTAGCCATTATTTTTTCTGGGAAGTAAAAAGGTAGCACATGGGGTGAAGCAATGCTTCCAAACACTCTAATGTATGTGAACAATTCTTCCCCAAACCATCTTGCCACGGGGAGGATATCTACCTCAACTTCTTGGGAAAACCTTGGGGCATCTCTGTTGTAGATCTTTTTATGGATCAGGAATATAACTCCGTGACAAATTTTGAATAAATGTGGCACAAAATTTGATTCCCACATGGCTTTGTGATAAATTTGAATGGGAAGTGGATTTTGGGCCGTCCACTTCCATCCGATAACAAGAAATTTGGAAAAGAAACAAAAATCGTCCATAACATAGGCGCTCATAAAAAATAGAGCCTAAACCCTTGAATAAATGCTTCTCTTTCTTCTTTATTCTAAAATTGTAGTGGCTAAATTATTTGATAGGATTTGGGACCAATTCATTATTGTGGCATTGATAGCTACATCCACTAGTGGTAACCATTCAGATGAAAATTTGTTGACGTCTGGTTTACCAAATAGTCTACATAACATTGTGGCGGTAAAACAGTAAGGGGAACAAAGAGAACTAGTGGCATACAAACCATTTATCTTTCTTCAGTATTTCCTCATTGGCAGAGAAATTCTTTGTGCATTCTACCAAGTCTTCATTCTCCTTGGCGAATTTCTCGAAAAATTCTTGTTGTAGATGGCTTGGGGTTCTGGTAAGTGGTACATAAGCCTCAAATTGTCTGGAGTAAATGACCTCATGAACTCCTAGCTTGCCATCTTGAACTCTCTATCTGATATTTCTGCGTCATCTATAATCCATTTCACCATGTCGGCGGAGGGGAGTATCGTTGACCTTTCAGTAATGAGGTGTAGAAACAAGCATGCAGGTTCAGTTAGGGATGCATCAGAAGAGCCGCATCCATCCGCTGTAACTATAACTTCCATAATTCTTGGTTGTTCCTCCTCCAATAGCTGATACATAGTTTCCCACGTATATTTCCCTACATCCTGACTATAGGTAGTGTCTATGAATAATGGTGTCATTTCTGACTTCTCAGACACGGGAGCCTTTCCTTTCTTCACCATTTCTTTGTGTGTTATGCTCTATGCATTCTTTGTGAAAGTTGCAAGCAGAGAGAAAAATATGATAAAAATGATAGCGAATGCAGAAATAATCAATATAAGGATGAACATAAGGTGATGGAGGGTCTTTAATTCCAAATCATATCCAAAGATATCAACTTGCGTCAAATTGTCCTTTACACTGATCCTAATCATTCTTTTAATAAATGACCACTAATGGACCATTATGCTAAACTTTAATGTTCATAAATTTACATCGAACATCTAGAAGTACTGTCCTAGAACACTGAGCCCTTCAAATTGCAATAAAAGTGATTTTGCGATTTGCTTCGCGATATCATAGATCGCTATATCACAAAAATTGTTTTCATTGAAAACCACTACCACATGAGTTGCTGCGATATGCAATTTGTGAGATGCTATTGCATTTCATGATATTTGCATATGTTTCATCAAGTAGCGCTGCGATATTGAAATTGCGATCCGATAAGGTTATAGGATTTATGATCTCGCATTCTCGTGGATCGCATTTTCAAGGGGTAACTTTTATAAGGGATGTCCGTCGTAACCTTTTGTGATGCAATAATAATCTTTTCTAAAGCGGGTTTTTCAAGGTTTACCTTAAATATTCACGACTTTCCATTATAAATTTATTCTTAGGCCTTTTGATCATGTAGCGCTTTTTATAAGAAAAACATCATTTTGTGAAATTTTATGCGCTTAAAGTGTGAAAAGGTAAATTTCCATGTTTTAGCAAGTTCTACTTTGACATCTTATTTTATTCTAAAAACAAGAAAGGGATGATTAAATGCTAAGATTTGATTTTTTGGAAGGGTCCCTATATATTAATATTATTACTAATATTAATAAATTGGGGAGGGGAGTGTTGTTGACAAGCACAACAATTGGCGATTCAGTTGGAAGAACCAGTTATCTCTGAGGGTTTTTGAATTGTCTAAAACTTCCAAAATACAAATGGTTTTGAAAATGAAACTTCATTGTACGAAATATAAGGTAAATAGTGCTATTTATTAACAACAACATCTTGTTCTAACTATCTTTATTCTGATTCTTCTTCCCAGAGTTAGTCATTTTACTCATGTTAGTCATTACTTGGTTGTAAAGATAAAAACAAAGACATCTCTTTAGATTAGTTTAGTTGTACTCATTTGTCGTAGGTAGAGCCTCTGCTTCCAGTAGGCGTTCATAGCCTTGACAGGGTTACCTGTTACCCAGCAATGATCTAGTGTCCCACTTGCGAAGCATGTAATTTTCAAAGATAAATCCTCATATACACTTATTACTTTTTCTTTTCTTATTTCTCTTTTAATTCTTAAAGAACAATGTCTTGGTTTGGTGGCCAAAATTGGCAGTTCCATTCACTTGATTTATAACTTAACTGAACAAGCTGGCTCGTGATGAGACCCCTTGTCTTTTGATTGAAACAATCTCGAGCCATTACCCTGTTTTGATATGCAGTGTGGCAATGCTAGTTAGTTATAATATTTATGATCATGATAAGATGCTCTTGATGAGACCTCTTATTCCTTAAGTTTAAAGTGTATAATTAGATTACTCTTTGAATCTCACAATTCCTTGAGTGGGGGGGGGGAAGTCATTGGTTCCTTAAGAATTCTCCTAGACGACAATTATAGAGTTTAAAAATAGCTTTTCCACAGAGAATCTTTGTTTTTTTATTGATACCTTTTGTGACTGATGTAAGGAAAACGTCTTCCTAAGGTTATTCTAACCAAAAGTTTAGATAGTTGAAACAAAATAACAGGCATTTTTTTTTTAAATAATAGCACTTACCCATCTGTTTCATAAATGAAGATTAATTTTCATAACCACTCCCACTTATACAAGTGAAAATAAAACAAAATTGACATGAGACACTTATTCTTTTTGTGGAAACCAAAAGTGAACATTCTCAACTTGTTTTATTATCAAAAGAAAATTTAAATAAAAAACTATAATCTAGAGAAAATAGAAGAGATCATCTTCTATGGAAAATATTTCTTTAGGAACTTTCCATTAACAGGTAAAGATTCCCTTTTCCCTACTAAATCTTGTAACATGAAAGTTGATGGACCAATGAGTTCGACAATCTGGAATGGTCCAAGCCACATCCATTGGAATTTAATATGCTTGTCTTTCTCTTCATGGGCTTTATCCCATTTTAATACTAAGTCTCCAAGTTGAAAATCTTTTCTAGACACCGGGTTTGAATCAAAAGAAGCTTCCACTAATCATTGATGATGCGTGTGGGTAATTTTGGCCTTTTCTCGTTCCACTTCAAGTTTAAGGATTTGCAATTGTCTTAATTGCATGGATGAGGAAGGGGTTTCTTCAATGAATTGAATTAAGACTAAAGAAGGAATAGCTAGATTTGTTGCTAAGACCACTTCTTTCCCATAAACTAAATTAAAAGGAGAAGTGCCAATGGAGGTTTTCTGAGTTATTCGATCTGGCCAAAGAGCATACATTAAAGACTTATGCTAGTTTATATTATTTTAATCAATATTCTGTTTAATGATTCTAATAAGGTTTTTGTTTGTTGATTCGACCAACCCATTCCCTTGTGGATAATAATTAACAGAATATTTGAGTTTAAAACCTATTTTGAGAGCAAAATCTTTCATAGCATTACCTGAGAAATATGATGCATTATCAAACGTTAAAGCAGAAGGTAAGCCAAACTTGGTGATTATGAATTGATCTATAAATTCAATGATACTCTCAGAGTTGGATGTCTTGAGTGGAACTGCTTCTACCCATTTGGTAAAGTAGTCAGTAGCTGTAAGGATGTATTTATGCTATTTAGAAGAATTAGGAACAATCTCACCTATTATATATAACCCCCATTGTTCAAATGGTTGATCAATGTTGACCAGCTGTAATGGCAACAATGGTTTCTTCTGTCTTCCAGTAGTAGTTTGATAAATCTGACATCTTCTTACATAGCTACGTTCATCCTTAAATAGAGTTGGCCAGTAGTAGCCAGTGCGCAAGATTTTGTGTGTTGCTGCATCTCCTGCATAGTGTCTTCCTACTGGCCCGTCATGAAGTTCCTTCAATACTTTTTTTGCTTCAGATTTCTCAAGGCATCTAAGGAGAACAAAACCATAATTCATTCTAAAGATTACATCATTGACAATTTGATATTGTTTACCTTTTAGACTCAGGGCGATTTTCTTTGTGTGATTCAAATGTGGAGGAGCATATCGATTTTTTAAGTAGAAAATTATATCAGAATACCTTGATTCAGAGTCATTTAGGCTTACCTCATACACTTGTATTTAATTATCTTGAAACTGCGTTTTTGATATGTGCAGTGCTCCTACCGACATTCTGAAAAAACCTTGACCTTTTACAATATTTATGGTTTAATTTTAACGCCATATTCTTGTAGGGTTGTGACCCAATTTGCTATTTTAGCCCACATCTTTTTGTACCAAAATATTTCTTACCGCTAGAAATGGTACTATTATTTTGGTGTGAGTCTTGAGAAGGAAGGGCCTGAAGTGTTTGAATGCTTTGAGAATAGCATAAGCCTATTTCTCAACATCAGAGTAATTTAATTTAGCTCCTTGTAAGTTTTAACTAAAGAAGGAAATTGGGGCTTTGAATTTATCTTGATTCACTTGTGTGAGTATGGAAGCATACGATTTTTCGGAGTCGAATGTATATAGAGTGAAAGGATCAGAAATGTTTGGAGTCGTTAGAGATGGGGCATTTATAATTGCTTGTTTTATCAAGCTAAATGCTTCATGTTCTGCATGACCCCATTTGAAGAGAGAGTTTCTCTTTATCATGGCTTGGAAGGTGACACGATTCTTGAGAAGTCAGGGACAAATCTTTTAACAAAATTGATCTGACTAAGGAAAGACTGCATTGCTTTTTTATTATGGGGTAAGGATATCTCAGAAATTTCCTTAATCCTATCTGGGTCAATATGGATTCCTGATTTGGATGCTATGAATCCAAGAAGTTTTCCTTCACTTAACGCAAAAAAAGATTTGTTTGGATTAAGCGAGATTCCATATTTTTGACAACATTGGAAGATCTGTTTTAGGTCTCTCAGATGATTATTGTGTTTTTTAGAATATACTATTTTGTCATCTAAGTAAATCACCACTGACTTGTTTACTAATCCTTTAAACACAATGTCCATGGCCCTTTGAAACGTGGCACCAACATTGATTAGCCCAAATGGCATCTTTTGATATGTGTAAGTGCCCCATTTGGTTCTAAAAGTAGTATTTAATTGATCATCGGGGTGGACCAAGATTTGATTATACCCTAAAAGTCCATCTAAAAAGGACATTAATTCCGACCCTATGACCAATTTTAATATCTGTTCCATAGGGGTCAGTGGAAAATTATCCTTTTGGCAAGATTTATTGAGATTTCGAAAGTCAATACAAATCCAGATATCACCGTTTTTCTTTCTGATTGGGACCGGGTTGGAAACCCATCTGGAATGCTTAACAGGAAAAATAATCTTGGCTTTTAGTAATTTGTTCAACTTAGATTTAATTGTTATCCTCTCTCATAAAACAATAATAAATCCAAAAATAAATTAATTAATTAAATATTCCAAGTTAGGAATTTGTGCCAAACTCTTGGGTTGTTCCTCTAAGATAGGAGTTAGTTTAGGTAACTCCTATATTGTTGTGTGTTTGGTGAGATATTATCTCAACCAAAGGAGAAATTCTCTCAAGCAAAAGTGTCTACGATAGAACACACTATCTTGAGAACACTATCTCTCATCTATTTATTTGTAACATTATATTCAGTTTTTTTAATTATAATGAGGGTGAATACCTGAGGAAGCCTCAGGCTTCTGCCTTTTTCCACCAATATATTTTGTGTATGGTTTTATATATTTGTCTAAGTTTTTTTAATATGTATTATGTGGTATCAGAGCTGAAAGATACATGTTCTGCATTTTGTTTGAATCTGTAAGTATATTGCTCTGGAAATTGCAGGAAGAATTTAGCTGCCTTCAAGATTCCCAAGAAGGTTTTTTTTGTGACAGACTCGCTTCCTAAAACAGCCAGCGGTAAAATCCAGTGACGCGCTATGGCTGAACAATTCGGCGCATCCGTGTGAGTTTTTTCGTAATGTATGCAGAGCATAACTATCAGGAGATGTAAAAGCTAAAGTCCTAGAAACCAATCATGTTGCAGAAGCCTTGGCACGATCAAGCCGAGCATTGACAGCATCCCAGGAAGCAAGCTCATTCATAAATGTCGATATGTAATCTGGCTGTCGATTCTAATAGTCAAGGTAATACACATGCTCCCAAACATCTATGGTCAGAAGCGAATTATGACCCCAAATAAGAGGATTCAGAGCATTTGGAGTTTTTTCAATTACAAGTTTATTGTCTTTTAAAACAAGCCAGGCCCAACCAGAGCCAAATTGTGTTGTTGATGCTTGCTTGAATTCCTTTAAAAATTCATCATAAGCACCAAAGTCCCTTTTTATAAGTTCAAGGATCTCTCCTTTAGGCTCTTTCCCACCCCTGGGTTTCATACATTCCCAAAAGAACTCATGATTCCAGGCCTGAGCAGCATTGTTAAATACTAGAAGAGGATCACCGTTGTTATATGTTTTCTTAATAATGTCTTCTAAGGTACACTCTGCCAGCTTTGTATCCTTAATCTGATTGTTACATTTATCAACATAAGCTTTATGATGCTTTCCCCAGTGGAAAGACAAAGTCTATTTGCTCATATGTGGTTCTAATGCATCAAAATCATAGGGAGGAGGATTCAAATTAAGAAGTGAAACTGTTGGTGGAGCACTTCGAAACTTGGGAACTGCTACTTTTCGTAAATGTATATGTTTTGGATGAGAAATGAAACTTGCAGGTGGAGCCAATGGAAGTAGCGGAAGTGAAATTGGACAGTGCAACAACGCCATCTCTATACTCAAGAGACCATGATTGAAGCCTCTCTTTCGGAATGTTGATAATCTTCCCCAACTCCATATTATTAGCAGCGAGAAATCCATCTACATTACGCTCTGTGTGGACTGCAAATTCCGACCTCAAATCCAATGGAAAACTTCATCAAATTGAACAACAGTTCTGGAAGCACGCCTAATTCGCTCAAACATACCTGAAGATACTGAAACATCGACTTATGAAGCTGCATCGGTGCGTGAAGATTCATGTAATTTTAATGCGGAGAATGATTTTACTTATCAAAAGTTAAAACAATTTTCTTTATAAATATTTATGTGCTTCATGAATGATACATGGTGGCCAAAGATTTTGGTTAAAACAAAACAAGATTAAAGGAAAAACTACATAAGATTGAAGCACTTCCTTCAAGGTCTATGCGTAGTTATTCATAAACATTATACATGAAGTGATGCACAAGTTCTAATGGCATAAGAAAATATATTTTATTACTTTTCATTACAGTAATAAAATATTTTATAGTCTTTGGTGATATGTAAAAGAAACGCTTTGGAGGATTTAAATGCATAAGTCAAGTTGGGTAAGGAAAAGGTAAAGTTGTTTATTAAATTGTTTTTGGAGAGATAAGGAGTGGAATATGGTTGAGTGATATTTCAACATGCGATAAATTATTTTTTATTTTTGGGAGTAATAAGTATGAAGTGGAGATTTTTACATTGGAAATCACATATGTGTGATAATAAAGCTTTGTCATGGAGTAATAAGAGTGATGTTTTGAAGTGTTTGGAGTGATAAATTTTTTCAGTGGAAGGCTCATTGGTGTAGGAGGTTGAGTCAGGTTTTTGAACGCATTTTCTTCCAAATTTGTGAGTGCCAAATTCTCATTGTTTGAGAACGCTTTCATGGCAGTGTTGTAAAAGATGAAAGGTTGATGATCTCAATACTCAATAAAGACATATTATTTGTGGTGATTGTGTCCTAGATTCGCCCGAAATTGAATAAGGGGATCTAAGGTACACTATGTGTGTTTGATGGCGCATGTGTTTTATGGCTTCATGTTTTTGCTTTTTGATCTGTGTCTAGTTGTGACACATCAATAATTTCATTTAGTATCGCATACATAAAGCAAGCACAACACATAGCTGCAAGATCAACACTACAACAAATAATCAAAGTTTTCAACATCGGCATTCTACCTCAACAAACAAATTCACTCAAATACAATCAAGTTCATGAATCTGAAAACTCTAACGTTTCAACGCACAGTTTACATCAACATTGTTGAACTTGTAATCAAACTCAAATCACATTGAATTGTAAGGGTGCATTCTCGGTTGAAACCGACACCCAAGTCTTGAATTGAGTCAAATTGAATTCATTGTAGTGAATCATTGAAATCATTGTAAGCTTTTTTGGGTGCATTTTCGACAGTGTTCGACACCCTTACTTTAAAGCACAATCAAGTGAGTCCATGAGTTTTAACTCCAAAAGAAACAAACAACAAGTTCACATCTCCTGCAAGCGAGCGTGAGTATTCATTCAAGCAATTTGTGTCAAAACTATACAAGGTTCAAACTTTCAAGCGAGCTAGGGTGAAGATCATCAAAGAAACCAAACAAGTTCAACTCTAACACCAATAAAGCAAGTTGATATCGACATCAAGCGAGCGTGGCTATTCATTCAAGTGAGTGTGAAGTCATCAAGTAAGACAAGTGAGCATTCATGCAAACACGATCATCATCAAGTGAGCGTGAATTCCAGAGTTTAAGCGAGAAAATTTTACAACTCTAGCAAGTGCAATCAACAACAAATCAAGTGAGCATGCCATTCAAGTCCCATAGCAAGGGAGCCTATCATTTAAGTAACAAAATCAAGTGAAATAGTTGAAAGCACGACATCTATGACAAGAGAGCCTGATTTCAAGTGAGCAAGTTCAGATGGCACAACATATTCAGTTGTTAAACATTCTTCATAGTTTGATCATCTCCAGTGATGAATACATGGTGCACATCAGCAAAGAAACTCTTGTTGATCTTTCACGGCATCTACAACAAACACATGAAACCATTGAGTTTCTTCAACTAGATTCGCAACTACAAAGAGATGAGCTACAACAAAAGAGTGCTTATTCCAAGTCATTCAACCATACAGATGAAGATCAAGATGTTGATTCCAAATCACTCATCCAAACAACTTCAAGTGTCGAAGTTGTTCATGATCAAATTCAAATTTCTTCCAAACCCATCATCAAGCCTTGGGAAGAAATTAAAAATAACAAGAATCGACGAGGCTTACGATATGTCACTGATGACACCAACTTACATATCCCAGATTATTCCAAGCCAATTAAGTTCGTGAGTGCAAGATTTCTTGAACCACTCACCTCAGTAGGTTCTACGAAATTTGCAGACAAACAAAATTGCACGCAACCTGAAGTTGATGTCCAACCGAAATGTTGTCATTGTCAAAGAACAGGCCATATGGAAGATCAGTGCTTTGATCTCCATCCTTGTTGCCATTGTGGCAAGCCCAATCATTCCTCAGAAAAATGTTGCAACCAACAAAAATTAGCCAGATTGAAGATACATTATGAATGGATCGATCCTTGGGAATGGTCATCCACAATCAAAAGATTGTCTCAGTTCTATAACCGACTACAATCACACATAGTGCAGCTAACAGTGAACCGATGATGGTACTCTCAAGCAGTTGAACGAGGGAGTACAATAGTGAAACTCTCCTACACCTGAAGGGGGGAAGTTCACATATATTTTGGAGAAGATTGTCTCCCCTTTCAGCTGACAAAGGGCGGAAATGTCAATGAAATTGACAAGTGGTTGTCAAACTGAAAGTCTCGACAACATCAGTGAAGCAGCCAGTGGGCATCTTCATCAGCCAGTGGGCATTTGTCATCAGCAGTGAGCATCAGCAAATTCGCCAGTGGGCGACTAACAACAAAGCAGCAGTGAGCAGCTTTCATCATAGCAAAAGCAACATTGAGTTGTTTTTCGACATCTTCAGCCAGTGGGCGATCATCATCAACAAACACGCCAGTGGGCATTCATCAAATTGTGTCAGTGGACACCGGATGCTTTTTTCAAACAAAGGACAATTGGATCCTTTTGCGGCTTGGCACGTGATGGAGTTGTCAAGCGACATTCAGAGATGAATCAAGAATGCAGCTGATTCACGTTCTCTTCAGATTTGAGTTTCTTCAGCATCCAGATTTGGCAGTTTTTTCAGGCAATTTTTTAGAGGATCAACATGAGAACTTGGAAGATGGTTCCTCATTCTTATTTTGGATTTATCATTGAAGGGGGGAATGTTAGCCTCTCTCATAAAAAATAATAAATCCAAAAATAAATAAATAAATTAAATATTCCAAGTTAGGAATTTGTGCCTAACTCTTGGGTTGTTCCTCTAAGATAGGAGTTAGTTTAGGTAACTCCTATATTGGTTTGTGTCTGATGAGAAATTATCTCAACCAAAGGAGAAATTCTCTCAACCAAAAGTGTCTAAGATAGAACGCACTATCTTGAGAACACTATCTCTCATCTATTTATTTGTAACATTATATTCAGTTTTTTTAATTATAATGAGGGTGAATACCTGAGGAAGCATCAGGCTTCTGCCTTTTTCCGCCAATATATTTTGCATCTGGTTTTATATATTTGTCTGAGTTGTTTTAATATGTATTATTAATCTGGTTTTCCAAATTATGATGGATCTTCCTCAATTTCTGCTAAACAGGCTTTTCATCACAGATCATCAGAATTGTATGTTGTATAATTGAAGTGTCTTAGGTTTTAAGATCACCATAATTCCAGGCAAAGACACTCTTGTATTGTTTCAATAATCGAATGAAAGCTGATTTTTCCTCAGATGTTAGGCCAAGACCTAGGTTGATGTTATGTGGTTTTATGTCTCTCCCTAGATTCACTAATTCATATCTCAGAGTTGAACTATGAAGTTTTGAATTGGTGGACCATTTAAATCTTTCCTTTAAGTCATATAGGTCCTCTAACCAATCAGAATACTGAAGTATAATTGTAAGGAGCTGAAGATGAACCCTAACTACGTTGTCGCCACCGCCTCCTTGCCCTCGACTACCGTCTGGCCTCTACTCGGCCCTGCCGATGAAGGGGAAGCTCGATACAGTCAAAGAATGTCGGTCTATTTCTTCATTTCTGATACGTAGGTCCTCCAATATTCTTTGAAAGCTCCCCGCCCTCTCATTTTTCTTGCCTTCGGAACTGGGACAGCCAGATCTCGGACCTCTGCTGCTACATCCCATAACAGCCACCCCCATCGGATTGCAGATGCATTGGCTAAGGACGAAAATGCAGAATTTGCTCTTGTTTCTCCTCAGACGGCGGCTCCTGAGAAGAAATTATCTATGCTGGAAGGCTACTCATTTCTATCAGTACCTTCTCTGTCCCACAATAATAGCCGATACTCTGTTCTTGACCTTCAGAACTTTTTAAGTTTCCTAGATCTACCTGGAGGAAACATCTGGGAGGTCTTTTGGATGGAATGCAATGACAGATTTAGGGACCTTTGGACTTTCTCCTCTTCTCCTCACAAACCCCTACGGCAAGTTCAGGAGGATAAGGCCCTTCAAAGCTCCAGCCTCATCTCATCTTGGATCTACAAAGGAAAGCAAAATCCTGATATTTTTGCCGCATTCCAGATCCAGATCAAGCTCATCTCTGGCGAAAATCTGCTACAATCGGTGGGCTTGTTGGATCTTGTGCAGGACCTCAAGCATGCTCTGCATCTCAAATTGGGGATACCCTTTGCAGCTCAACAACTTCTCCACGAAGGTAAAAAAATCAAGGATCATCTCCCCCTGTGTTTTTACAGCATTAAGAGAAATACATCTGTTACTTTTACCCTTCGTTTGAGAGGGGGAGCTATAGGACAGTCATCCTAAGCTAAAGCTTCTTCTTACAAAGACGTTGTTCATGCTCAGATGCCTAAGAAAACAGCTCCACCAGCTCAGGCTCCCAACCCTTTTCTGGTGGACAAACTGGAGGAAACCCCCTCCATTGAAATCATGCATCCAACGCTGGATGAGCAAATCCAAAAGTTTGCAGATCACGCCATTATTTGGAGGTTCAATGGGCTATGGCCACGCACAGCAGACCTCTACCAATGGCTTCTCTCTAACTGGACCAATAATTGCAAGGTGTTGTTATGCTCAAAGGGCTTCTTCATTGTAGTGTTCACTTTTGATGAGGATTACCAAAAAGCTTTAACTACAGGGCCATGGTTCTGGGGCTCAGTAGGTTTATTCCTCACCCCTTGGTTCCTATATTTCGATCTTGCTACAACAATCATCACCAAGCTCCCTATATGGGTCAGACTTCCAAATCTCCTGGCACACCTTTGGCATTTTTTTGTATTCCAAGTGATTGGCAACTCTCTAGGCCACTTGCTAGATACAGATGTTTCTAGAGTGGAAAAGGGCCTATACACCTTTGCCAGAATCTGTGTAGAAATAGATATGAGCAAAGGTCTCCCTGAACAGATCAATCTCAAAATTGGAGACTTCCATTGGACTCAGACCTTGGATTACGAGAACACAACCTTTCACTGCCGAAACTACCATCACACAGGGGCACCTTTAGAGTTCTTGTCCCATGATGGCTGCCCAAAAGAAGAAAGTCAACCCCAAGCAGAAATCCAAAAACTTGAAGCCTCATGATCCTCCCCCGATGGATGACTTTGATTTCAGTTCGGATGAAGAGGAAGAGGATGCGGAAGGAATGGAAGCAATGCTGGCATAGGATCCACCCTCGACAGATCCTAAGGATTTGTCTGTCCCACCAATCCCTCAGAAAATAAATCATGAATCCTCCACCTCGGACTCAGACAAGGAGTCCTCCCCGTCAGCACTGCTCAGCTTGCAAATCATGTCGGTTCAGCAGAGTCCTCCTGATTGGGTCAAAGTTAGTAAAAAGAAGGGGAAAAATGCCGAATAGTTGATTCTACACATGTTGGGTAGAATCCTCTGTTCTGTTCTTTCTCCTCTGTTCTTCTTGTTTCTTCTCGCTCAGTTCAGCCCTCTTCTCTTCTTCTTTTAGGGGCCGAGGTAGAAAGCCTATCCTTTCCGGTATCCTATGTTCTTGCCTCTCTTGGTTGTAAATCCTTATTGTACCATACATCCTCTTAATAGAATTATTTTTTACTGAGAAAAAAAAATATAGGTCCTCTAACTTGACAACGGATTTTGGTATTGTTATGAAACCATCTCAAGAAAAGATAGAAAAGATAGATCAACGCCTTAGAATTCAGCCTCTTCGAGGGGGAAACCTCCTTTACATTACATAATGAACAATTATTGGATGATACAATTGAAAATACCTCCTTTCTATATATAGGAGTCTAAGGGGTCATAATGTAATCAGAGCTGACATAACAATAATAATGTAAGGGCACAATAATAAAAATAGTGGGCTTCTATGGGGCACAATAGTGACAATATGGGCA
>APFE030844025.1:0-13989 GCA_000404065.3 Pinus taeda
AATATGCATGTTTTCATGTCTTCTACAACTAATTTGGTATTTGGGATGTTTGTTTTGAGTATAAATGAAAAAAAAATAAATATAATATATATAGCAGATGCTTCGCTTCCTAGATTTTTGGAAAATGACGCTTCCGCGTCCCCACTTCCAAAAAACGTCCCTGCTTCGTGCAACATTGGTCCCTCCCTCTCATACACTCCAAGAGTAAACACTTGAAGATACCACCCAATCCTTGTGGAGATAAAGTTTCGCTCACATAAGCTTCTCTAGATATCATCTTGCTAACCGGCCTACCATGCCAATGAAGTCACCCACACCATCAATGACTCGCTAAAGCCCAATGGAATATCTGAATGATCTCCCCCTGTAATAACCATCTCATCCCTAACTGTTGTTGAGATGCGAAGTATGGTGATGCTCAGGTCCTCTGTGGGTCTCAGAAGGGTGCCACCATGCTGACGTTGTGCCACTCTGATTAGGACATGGTTCCCATCATGCGCAGGATGTATCTTCCTATCCTGGGACCTGATGGCGAAAAATCTGTGAAGACCAAGCTCATCCTGCCCAGGCATCTCCAAGAATCCAATACCTACCCATCCACTGCCAATCTCGATCTTGAAAAACAATAGGGTAAATCTGCCTCGCCATACCACATTGTGAAGTTTGTGATCCTGCCTCCGGAAAGTGCACCCTAAAACTGCTTGGAGTCTAAACAGCTGCCTGTAGACAAGGTCTACCATCCAGTACACCACATGCTCATATAATGCCTCACATTGTCTCGCTGAAAGTTCATCATGCAACTCCCTCGCAATCACCTCCCTAAGTTTGATCCCAAGGGTAGAACATATGCTACCTTGGTAGTAAACCACACCTTCCCTAAGCCTATATACGGCGGCCCATGCCCCGCCAAATGTCTCAACTGGAGAGTCCCCCTCCTACCCATGACACACTGTGTCTCATCCAACTGCCTAGGGTGAGCCTCCTATGTCTTGTTGCCTGTACTGAGAGTATCAAAGGGCAGCAACCAAAGTTCAAACACTCTGCGGCTATAACAAATACTGGAGAGTGAAGGGTGGGTCGGTCCCCAAGGCTATGATCAACAATCTGTCGGGATACTGAAGAGTAATCCTATGGACATCCCTCTCTCTGCCTCGGATTTGCTAATAACCCAATTGAAGACTTGTCTCTACTGAGCATGTCGTCCCTAAATACTCAACAATGTTCTCATCCATCCAAGGTGAGTTGCTCCTAACAGTACATCTCATGTTCCTGCCCATAAATCTCCTTGGAGGCAACGCTCCATGAGCCCATGGTGTCGCACCAAATTCCATTGCGTTCCACCAAGTATCCATGTACCCAATGTGATGTGAGCCTCTCCTCCTACTCCACAGAACAATCCAAAACACTACGGCACACCACAATCCACCTCCATGTCCACCTGCCAACCACTACTCAATGCTAGATGCTCCTACACATCCCTCGACGTCATGGCCTAAAGCTATGACAGTGCGCTTTGGCCTACATCCCACTAGCATCATCACGCCCATTATCGCATCACTATATCCTTTGGTGAATGTATCTCCATAATCTCGGGTAAGTGGACCTCCCCTCCTGATCCTCCCAGAGAGATATAACATGTGGATCTCCCTAAGTACCTATGGGCATGCCCCTAAGGTGCTGCTCCTTAGTGACCAGTGTGCCCCATACATCCATGGGAAATCCTCCTCTCCATACAAGGAACTATCTGGTGGTCTATTGATACCACGTCCTCTGACAACCTCCTGCCAACGTACATCGATCATCTTATGCCCCCACACACGGCCAACATGCCAATAAAACTCATGGAATCTGTCTGCTCCTCTGTCAGCTCGACTTGTCATGGGTGCTGTCAAAAACTCTGGTGAGAATATGAAAATAGGGGTGAGTCCAATCACTGGATCCACCATCCTGCTACTACCCTGACTGAACCAATTCATGGAGTAGTGGGAAGTCCCACCTGTGTCCCAATGATGATCCATCCCTTGAGACTCTCTGGAAAACCACGACCCTTGTTGAACTATGCTCTCGACCATGGATGTATCCAAAAACCTATTTAGACCTACAAGGTACCAACTCAATACTTTGTGCCACCCAACCCCATGAGATGGATAAAATGCAAGACTCCCCAAGTACATAACAAGTCCATCATGCAAGTGTTGCACCCTATGTAACTCATGTCGCCTCGTCTCACTAGCCCAGTCATCATATACAACCGGTCTAGGTAACCCAGCCAATCTCCATCCAACGTGCAGAGGTAATCTAGCAATACTACAAGCCCCATCTAAGTAAGCCTGAAGAGGGTTAGTGACTGGAAGTACTGCAGCTCTATTGGCTGCCTAGGCATCTATCTGCTCCTAGTCGATGGCAGGTCCAACAAATGATTGCCCTTCTTCCTCTACCATAGGCATAACAGGAGTCCCGATTTGTCCCTCCACAAGTAGCTCATCGAGCATAGCATCCTCATCTAGCTCACTCTCCTCAAGGTGCTCTCCATGTTTTTGTAGGTAGCTGTCGTCTAAGAACTCTATCACGGCTCTGGGTACCTCTGTGCCTATCAACACCTCATTGATGGATGTGTCTTCCTGCACCTCCCTAATCTGTTGTGGGTTACCTTCACCTGAAAATTTGGACATGGTCCTAGACACCTCATCAATGGATACCTCAGCAACAGATGGCAACTCATCAACGACGAACACCACATCATCAATGACGGACACCACATCATCAGATGGCTCTATAGGTGTACGATCCACTCTCTTCATCAAGGTGTCGACTGGTGCTATTACAGAGGTCTCCAATAATGGTGAATCATGTGCCATACTCAGTACATCAATGTGCCCCACCCCATCCTCCGTGTCCTCCTACTCAACCTCCTCCTCAAGCTTTTGACATCTAAAGCCCGGTCTCCACCAATAGAATGCCTCATGGTATCATCCTCTAACTGCCACCTCTACATGATGGTCCAACCCCTGAACTATACTTCTCCTTCTCCTGTTCATCCAAGGAATGAAGCATGGTAGGATGGTCAAACTGACCATACGTGTGGGTGTTGTACTGTTGGAATGGGCGTGTATGTACTTGGCTTCTATGTTGGTTATGTATCAGTTGTTGCATCCCCTCTAGAATCTGTTGGTTCTGCCTCATCAATTCCTCCATGATCTTGCTAGCGCCCCCCCACAATTGGCCAAGATCATGCTCTGATACCACTATAATATTCTTAATGGAAAATTTACAGTGATAACAAAGACATGAAATAATTTTCAAAACAAAATGTACTCAACAATTGACACATAAACAAAAATTTCTTCATCAAACACCCAGTTGGCTCATTTTCATTAATAAAATATGTTGGAGTACAATTGAAGATGGATGAGGTGCACCTAGGCTTGCACAAGGCAAGCTACATACCGTAGGTGATCAATACAAAAGAGTCCAATTGTTGTGGAAGTGCTGCTATCCAGAAAACTGCGTTGTCTCTCCAAATCCGCATTGCTGGCTAACTTCAAGGTCTGATTTCTCCCCTCAAAACAACCCAAAAATTTATGTAAATTTAAGAGTGTACTCCTTGCCACAAACCCAAAAAAATCCAGAAAGGGTTTCCCTTGGTTCCAACCTTCAAAAATTGACCCTTCATAGCTTGGCCCTCTTCCAAATACAAATTTTGTTGTTGTGACTAATCCTATCAAACTTTGCACTCCCAACTCCAGCAATCCTCCTCAAATGGCCCTCCAAATGATCTTCGAGCTCCCCAACTCCAAAATCCATGGGATAATGCTGCCCCAACAAATCTTACTCCAACGACTACTGGAGGAGATGACGCAGTCCTGTGTGTAATGAAATGAGAGTTGCGTATGGGATGGCCCTCTTATCTATAGCTACCCTCTACACTCCTCAAAATGGTGAAAGGATGCTCCTATAGCCTCTCCAGACAATTTCTCTATAGCCCTACTCTACAAATAACCAATGAATTCTTCCCCTACACAGTGATGGCTCCTAGGTTGCACGTTATGCTCCAGAAATGTGTATGACCTGCAATTCATGCTTCTTCTGGTCTAGGTGGTGAAGGAAAGTCTTCCTTGGGTGGCACTCAAAGTCCACTGAAGAAAGCCTGACCTTCTCTCCTTGAGAAGCTCTTGTGCTAAACAACACAATGTTGACTTAGTTGAACAGCTAAGGCAAATTCGATTTTCAAATAGACAAAAGACCCCTTTTGCTCCCTTATTCCTTCCTTTTATAATTGTTAGCCATGCATTCCTTTTGGGTCCCTCCACCAATTCGATTTGCCTCAAGGAATTTGAATTCCTTCTTCCCCAAGTGTGTACTTCATGTCGGCCCCATATTCCACTAGAGCCGCAATTTTTACCTTTTCCTCCTAAGTCCAAATGTCGGAATTGTGTTCTCTCCCAAGACTTATCTCTAATGTTGAAAATCAAAATTAGGAATATTACATCTTAAAAGTTCACTTATGACTGCCACATTGCATAAGCACATCCAATCAATTTGATATCAATACCATCATTGTTTCATTGAGGTAATCTTGAAATACTCAATTATAATTTTGGTTACAAGTGGTTTGGTGTTGGAACTAAATTGCGATTTCAGTGAAACAATCTCACTTGCATTTTGCATTTCTCTCTAGGTAGATCTTGCATCCCATCTCTGCAGCAATTGTCTATCTGGTAAATTGGTATATTAATCTTTGTTGTGCAAGTATTTCTCAATTCTAAGGCACTATTCTATCACTGATATAACTCAAATAATCTAACTATTCGTGCTTATTAATTTCAGTTTCCATATAATCTAAATTATGTTGCTAGGATATTCATTTGTATCTCCTAAACTTGTTGATTTTCAACGAGTTCATCATTTTCTTCACCTTGGGGACTACCCCCCTTAGTCTGCTTTAGGAGATAGCTTAAACGGAGTGAGTAGGGATCAAAGTGACAACCCCTACTTTGAGTGTTGTGCCTTGGATGTACACTTCAGGCGACAACAACACTCAAAACGGTTGCACTAATAATGCTAAAGTCTACAGACACATATTGCAGAAAATGTATAATGGAGACTCACAGTTCTGTCATAAATCACATCATTTTTACTAATCATGAACAAACAACATTATAGCACACTTCCTAAATCATTGTTCAAAGTAAAAAAAAACGGAAACTCATTTGATGGATTGTCAAAACCTATTGTTGCCTGATCATCAATTCTAAAATGAAAACTGCTACAAGGAAACAACAACAAACTAATTCACTGTTTGTTATTCAAAACTGAATGAATAAACCTATAAACCTGCCTTCTTTTTCATAGTCTAGGAAATAAAGTAGGTACAATGAATTTGGACACATGCACAACAACACTTCAATTCGAGGGATGCAAATATGCACCCTACCTATTGTTGAAGGCCCCGAAAATCGGGTCTACAACAAGGAGGATACCCGCCCGGTCCGGACCTTGGTTGGCAGCTCCTTATCCGTTTGGTATAGCGGGTCCGACTGGGGATATGGGACCAGTTTCCCAATTCAGTATATGTGTGTGTGAGAAAGATGGGTGTTTCTGTTCTAAATGGAATACTTCTGTTCTAATTCTAATCTAATGCTATGCTGTTGTATTCTAATAAACAGAAAAATATCAAAATTTATGCTAACCCGGGGTGTGATCTTTCTTCTATGCGATCTAAAAAGATTTCAAACAATAACTGGTAATAAAGATCATTCAGCTATTATAAGAAAAGAATTCAATAAAGATAAACTACTTCGTATAAGAAGTTAGACGAAACAGTTATGAAAACTTATCGCACAAATGAGCTATTCATACACTAAGCATAAATAAACAGTTATCACCGTACAAAAGTGCCAAATGATAACTCAGGCATCCACGCTGTAATATGTAAACAACTGAAAACTGAATATCACTTTAACGCATAAGCAGAAATGGTTAAGAGATAAAAGTACCATTTATAACTAGTTCTACTCATGAGCTTCAAGCAACAATTGATTTATCTCTCCTTGATTTAACATCCACTAAGAGTACAGAAGTGCAACATCATAGCAGATATCAAATGCAAATATCAATAAACTTGTTCCATTCATTCATCAAAACCTCCTCTGAGGGTGTAAAAGTGCATGTTCTGAGGACAAGTTTTTGATAAATTTCTGGACCCTTCTCTAAATGCATGAGAAGGGTTTAAATACTACTGACTAATTCTAAAAATAAATTATTACAAAATTAAAGGATGCGGTTTAAATGACTGTCCTCTTTTCAGGAAAATAAAACAAAATTGGAACTACAATTAAACTATTTCTGTATTTGGTCTTTAAAATCACATGTATGCAGCATCTGTTTAAGGAGAGTCGGCTGGCTAACTCCAATAGAGTTGTGTATAGGGCTCTCCAATAGAGCTGTGAATAGGGCAGCGTAGGGCTCTCCATAGAGCTGTGTATAGGGTAGCGTAGGGCTTCTCTTTTAGATCAAAAATTAGATCTCTCCTTGCTGCATTATGTAGGCTTCCTCCACTGCGTTAAAATCTCCTCCATGATAGCGTTAGGATCTAGGGCAGTGTATCCTCTTTAGATCTCTCCTCCCACCCAAACCCAAAGACAAGTGGAGAGGAAGAGATCACCAAGAGGATGTGTGTCCAAATAACTTTTTGGCACCTCTATTTATATGAAAACGTTGAACACAAGTGGGGTTTATTTGATTACTGGCCCACCTTGACGAATTGTCCCATAACACAAATAAATTCATATCTCCATGAATACTTATCGGAATCGGATGATCTTAGATCAATCCTACACCTCCCAATGAGAGGGATCAAGAAAAATATCAGCTGCCATTAATAAGATGACCCACATGGAGTGTCGCCCTAGTTGCCAATTTTAACAATCTATGAGTTGGAGCTTCCTAAAGGATATAAAATTCACAATGTCTTCCATGTTTCATGCCTCAAAAAGGCCTTAGGGAAACAAGTAGTCACTTCCACTAAGCTCCCACCATTGGATGAGGAAAGAGAACTAATTTGGTTCTAGAGGAGATTTTGGATACGAAGGAGCAGAAACTGAGGAATAGGACAGCGAAGGAGTACCTGGTGAAGTGGAAGGATTTACCTGTTGAAGATGACACATGGGAGGGTGAACAGGTGCTCAAACATCCAAAGTTAAAGTTGCTTGAGGGCAAGCAATCTTGGGCAGGGAGGATTGTATGTTGATTTTTGGTAGCATCGGATGTGCTCTAAGCCTCAAATTTTGCAGGGAGGCTAGGACACATGTAATCCAGAATACCCAGAAATCGTTTTGGGAAATTCCACGCAAAGATAGTTTTATTAAAATAATTAATTATTTTTAATGAATGCCTAAGTCTGAACTTAGGGAATTAAAATAATTAAAGGGCATTAATGAAACTAGGTGTGAAACTTCTAGAAGAAGACAAGGATCAAGTAAAAATGATTTGAGCCATTGATTAGAATCTAATATGGTTCGTTGATTGATCAACGAGAGGATTATAAGAAGAGGCTTGATGGGCATTTGGAAGATACATCAAGTGAGAGATCACAGATCAATTTTCTCAAGAGAGCAGCGCAACAGTTGCTAAAGAGGTCATCGAGGAGATTTCTTGCAGTGAGGGGCAACGATAGTTTTCCGGTTGGAGAGTTTCCTGATCCGAGGATACATTGCAGAGGAGGGAGAGAGAGATCCAGAAAAGGCAGCGCCGAGCCTGAGAGGAGATTCGAAATTTGCTAGAGAGTCGAGTTCTAGAGCCAGAAGTCGAGGTGTGAGACCGAAAGGGCAAAGAGTCGAAGTTTTAGAGACAAATCGACCAGCAAGAAGGGTGACACAGAGCCTAGTAGTTGTGACACTGAACTACGTAGGTTGATGCGAGGCAGCATAGAGGCAGTGTGGGGCTTGTCATCTAGAGCCTGAATCGATATTGAATCTCCAGTGATAGTGTGAGGTATTTCTCACTAATTTCTCTGCCAGTCAGATTCTCTATATTGGATAGCCAATAAGGCATCCAAAGATTGTATTTAGAAACTACTGCATAACAATACAAACCCTTAGTTGCTGCACCAGTTTTCCCGCATTGGGTTTTTCTGGGGACATTTGTCCAAAAACAACGGTGTCACTTATGTGTGTTATTTCTTCTTGCTCAGTTCTTGTTTCTGCATAAAATTTTATTAGTGAAGGTTGCAGTTGTATTTACTTCGATATTTATAATGTAACACAATAAATAACTTGCATGAATTAACAAGTAGGAGAAGTAATATCAGTTTGTTGCAATAGGGATTTGGGTCTTCAAATTTTCACATGGTATCAGAGGGAAGGTGAAGCAAGAGAGTAGACCGGAAGAGCCCAGCATTGAAGAGAAGGAAGGAGATCGAAGTGCTGCATATGCAGCAGATCGAATCCCCAGAGGGATTGCGTAGTCCAAGCCAGGAGGGCAAGATTCTCGAGGAAAATATCTCTCTGAGTGAGTTGACAGAGGTAACATTTCCAATTCGTGATTTGTGAATGGCAAAGGGAGCAGCGCAACAGCTGATTCAGCGCAAAGCAATCTTCAAGTGGGATGTGGTTTTCTGTAGCAGTTGTTGGGACAGAAAAACGTCAGAAGAAGGAAGAAGACACTTTTTTAGGGAATTCCTTCCTCAGTGAATTTCGAGCCAAGGAATTCTATTTCTCCATTGCTAAGCAGCAGTAGCAAGGAGCATATCTACTAAATCTAGCAGGGAGTGCGTAGGCCAGCCTAGCAGCTACGCAGAGGAGAGAGGGAGTAGTTCGACTTTTGTTGGCAGAGATGGCAGCGAATGAGTTGAGAGATCAATATAGGTTGGAAGGAGCATCCAACTATGTGATCTGGAAGACTAAGATCTCTTGCCTTCTAGATGAGCATGATCTCAAAACCTATGTCGATAGTGTGGTAGTTGAACCTGTCGATGTAGATCTGCTCAAGAAATAGAAGGCTAAGATGGCGAAGGCCAACCGGTTGATCCTCAACGGAGTGGGGGATCACGTTATATGTCACATTGTTGGCAAAGGGACAGACAAAGAGATGTGGGATGCCTTGGCTACATTGTGTCAAGGATCTTCCGAGCAGCGGAAGATGTACTTGGAGGAGAAAATGAGATCCACGAGGATGCAGAAGAGGGAATGCATTGATCTGTTCCTATCAAAGCTTCAAGAAGTCCGAGACCAATTGGCAGTTGTAGGATCATCACCTCAACCTACAGAGATGGTGAGGTTGGCCCTGAATTCAATCTCAAAAGAATGGCAAGTATTTGTCCAGAGTATCCTAGGCAGAGAGAAATTGTCGAATTGGGAAGGGATGTGGGCCGCTCTTCAACAAGAAGAGATGAGGCGAGACTTAGTCAAGTGCAAACGTGATGGCAGCAGAAGCAGTGGGACGAAGCCCAAGGAGGAGGAGAATGCAACCCTTGCATCAAAGGGCCAATGGGAGCAGAGGAGGCAAAAGAAGGACATCCCGAAGATCAAATGTTTCAGATGTGGTGAATTTGGTCACTATGCTACGCATTGTCCTCTCAAGAAGAAGGACAAGGACGAGAAACATGATCCGCAGGCTGCAACTGCAAAGATCGACGAGGAGGAGTTTGCCATAATTGCCCAGATATCTCCAAGGAAGAGGTGGGGTGATCTAGTACTGTAGTTCGTCTAAAAATTCCTAAACCGAATACCTACTGCAGCAACTGATGATATTTCTCAAATTCTCCTACTTGTTAGATTTACATGAACAAGTTATTTGCAGTTTCCTACGACAAAAATTGAAATACATACACTGCAGCCTTCACTTAATCAATTTATATGCGGAAACAAAAGATTGAGCAAAAAAGAAAATACAACACAATAACACCGTTATTTTTGGACAAATGTCCTTGGAAAAACCCAATGCGGGAAAACTGGTGCAGCAGATCTAAGGGTTTATTATTATTAAGCAGTAGAAAATTCTGAATACATCTCTGAATACCTCAAGGGTTATTCAATTACAGAGAGAGAAATATTGGCAAAAAGATTTGTGATATTACCTCACACAGTCACTGAGAAAAATCTCGGTTGATCCTATCACTGGATGAGGTGCCTCTGGCAAGCCCTGTGCTGCCTCTACGCAGTCTTCATGTAATCCCTACGTCAGCCCTTCTAGTGATCCAAATTGGATCCTTCAACATTATCTAAGTTTTCATGATTGTTTCAAATTATGTCAAGCTTCAAAATCTTATGAATATCGACCTTATCAGAAATAACCTCTAAAACAATGGCAATTTGTAGTCAGCACGGAACAACGACGACCCTCGGTCAAAGCGCGTAGACCGTTGGCCCATGGTGACCGCACACTAGCACAAATCGACAAACGGAGGTCAAATCCAAAAACAGAGGCAGTTTCTGATACGCGATTAGCGCTATCACAAGGCGTCCCCCTCAATGAAGGAAAGCCCCAAGTGCTCAGTCACGAGGAAAAGCATAAAACCGTACAGAAATCACCAGTTCTGTCAGAAGGCAGGTCCCGCACTAAAACCAGCAGGATATCGGAAGGGCTTCAAGCGGTAAGCGGGTTCGACCGAGTCCCGCGCGATGCTATACACTGGGTGACACGCGTCCAACGGATGAGAGAGAAAACCGCTCACATCACGCAAGTAAAGGTCACGCTACTTACCTACGCGATATGGATGCACCCCGTAGGATCTGGAGGCTCCAGATCAACGGCGGAGAAATGATCCGATGGATGACCAGATTCGACGGGGAAATAGGCTGTCGTATGAGATTTGAGGTCCGACATGACCGCTGAGTAGGCAGAGGAATCAGTTTCGTAGGCAATCTTGGAGAAACGAAAATAACAACCGTTCAAAAAGAACTGACACTCGATTCGTGAGGAAGCAAGTGGCCACCTCTCTGTGAAGCGTTACACAGTGATGATGACGAAGAGCAAAGGAATTCCAACGGACAGAGGCAAGAGATCCAGAGAGCCAGGAAGCAGAAACGAACAGTCAGGGAGCAAATTGGCTTTAAACCATGAACAGACAAAGAGTAAAGGAGGCAGAGAAAGATAAGCAGAAAGCCGAGAGACAAGAAAGAAGTGAATTGCAAAGAACAGAGAAGCCGAGCTGACCTGCAAAGCAAAGGCAGCATTGAGCAGACAGAGACAAAGAGAGTCCGAGAGTCTATGAACTCCAGAGAAGGCTTGACAGGTTCAAGCAACTCTTTGTGTATACCTGTCAGGTATTGAGTACCAAATTGGACTCATACCACTGAGACCAGTTGAGGTTGAGATTTAGCAAGGGGAGCCTGTGTACTCTAGAGACTTGGGGGATCCAAGTGCAACCCTATTGATCATCATCTGCTAAGTGAGACTCCAATTGAGCTCCTTATTGTAAAAACTTTGCTTTAAGACATAATAGAAAAGGCCACCATTGAAGGCTGGACCAGGAGACGTAGCCTAGGAGGATTGGGTGAACTCCTTATTAAATTTGTTGTGTTTACGTATATGCTTACTGTGTTCTCTTATTGTTTCAATGTCTGTGTATTTCGCAATCTTATCGATCCGTTGCATAAAATAACACAGGCACACCCCAGCACTTAAGTCTGTAATACCTTCATTATTTCTCTGAGGTCATTTAAGAGTGATTTCAGATCAAGTGGTATCAGAGCTTTAGGTTGTTAAGGTTAGACAAGATTGTGTTGGATTTTGTTGTTGAATGCTAACTAGATCAAAGCTTAAATTAGGAGAGGGAGAGTTGGTTGAAACTAACCCGGAAATTGGAAGAGTCTACCCTCGGAAGAAAATGTCAGAAGAAAGTCCCTTGGGACCAGACCCCCAATTTATAGATAGTTTCCTGGCCATGAGGTCCATGGTAGAGGAAATGTATAGGGACTTTAGGAAGCATAAAGATGAGGATTCATCAGGCTCCAAACAAGATAAAGGAAAAGAAGAGTCTCTCCTCCATGACCACTCAAAAGGCAAAGGGAAAGAAGAAAACTTTCTCACGCCTCCTAATAGCCCTGAACATAAAAAGAAAACATCTTTGATTAAATTAGATGTTAAATTTGATTTATCAATATATAATGGAGAGTTGAATGCAGAGAAGTTGGATAATTGGATCAGACAAATTGATGTTTATTGCAGAGTGCAGAGTATCGACTCAGACAAGAGTAAGATTCAACTGGCCAGCCTATGCCTTGGAGGCGCTGCCTTGGTATGGTGGGAAGGCAGAACACAAGCTGACATGAAGAAACATGGTAAGATTCTTTCTGTCTGGAGTGAATTTGTTTCTGCAATCAAAAAGCAGTTCTATCCACTAGCTTACATGCAGCAAGCCATGATGAGCTGGCAAACTCTTCGCCAATTGAAAGGGCAAAGTGTACAAAGTTACACCCAAGAATTCAGGAAAAGAGTTTTGATTCTAGGAATTTCTTTAGACTCATCTGAGACTCTATTGAAGTACATAGGTGGTCTACACAGCTACATGAGGCACACCCTCCTCATGTTTAATCCCACTAGTATAGATGAGGTATCAGTTCAAGCTACGGATCTAGAAGCTAGAGGAAAGAATGGGAACCCAGAAGTTGGGGGATCATCCAAACCCATTGCAAGCAAGAATAAGGAGAAAAGAAAACAGAGATGGAAAGAGAGGAAGGCCAACACTGCACAGAAGAGCAAGTCTTCATGCACTCACTGTAAGAAGGATGGGCATGATGATGAGCATTGTTGGATCCTACATCCGAAGCTGAGAGCTGAGAAGTTAGAGGGCAAGAAGAAGAAGACTGTTGTAGCTATTCAGAAAGATTTGGGGTCGGACTCAAGAGATGAAACAACCATTGCAACCACAGGTATAAAAGGTAAAAATTCTGAAACATCTACTAGTAATTTTGCACAATCTACTAATAATGAAGAAAATGAGAGAAAAAGACATGAGCTTTTCCATATTCAAGTTATTTCCAAGCATCAAAAGGTTGATACTTTGTTTGATAGTGGCTGACAAGTAAATTTAATTTCTGAAGCAATTATAAAGAAGTTGGAATTACTAACTACACCTCACAGGAAACCATACCCATTAGGTTGGTTAAGTGATAAAGCACAACTACAAGTGACTAGACAATGTAAACTTAAGTTTTCTTTTGGGCCAGCATTTGTAGATGAGGTTGAGTTAGATATAGTTCCTTTGGATATATGTGGAATTGTTTTAGGAAGTCCCTACTTGTATGATAGAAAAGCTATTTTCTATAGAGCTGAGTACAAGAATCTCCTCGTTAAAGATGGCATCGAATATATTGTAAGAGCCAGTGTTGTTAAAAGCGCGATTAAATCGCGCTTTTTTCAAAAAATCGCGAGTTTTTCCCTAGCCTGATTTAACGCGCTTTTTATAAGAAAAAAGCAGGCTAAATTTTTTTTGCCGCTTTTTGGGAAAAAGCGCACTTTTTTTCGAAAAAAGCGCACTTTTTTCGAAAAAAGCACGCTTTTTTGGGAAAAAAGCTCAGGCTGGGGGGCAGCGAGATTTATAATGAAAAATTGAAAAAAAAAATGAATATTTTTGTACCAAACGATTTTTTCCGCTTTTTTCCCGATTTTTTCCAATTCGTTCCCCGTGCCGATTTAATCCCGCTCGCGCTTTTAACAACATTGGTAAGAGCTCATAAGCTCAAGAATAATTATACTCTCATAAACTCAGGGCAAATAAAACGAATTGTAAATTCATGTAAACAATTTTTACTGATGGTTGTAAAGCAAAAGAACCCTGATAAAACCAATGTATTTGAGGGTTGTGATGCTAAACAGCAAGCTGATTTAGAAAAAATTGTTTCAGAATATGATATCTTGTTTCAAGAACCTAAAGGTTTGCCACCCAAAAAGGAAATAGTGCATGATATAAATTTGCAGCAAGATGCTCCATTGCCTAACATTGGAATGTACAGGTTGTCCGCTTTAGAGAATGCAGAAATCAAGAAG
>APFE030844025.1:14009-50578 GCA_000404065.3 Pinus taeda
TACAAGTGACTAGACAATGCAAACTTAAGTTTTCTTTTGGGTCAACATTTGTAGATGAGGTTGAGTTAGACATAATTCATTTGGATATATGTGGAATTGTTTTAGGAAGTCCTTACTTGTATGACAGAAAAGCTATTTTCTATAGAGTTGAGAACAAGTATCTACTCGTTAAAGACGGAATCGAATACTTTGTAAGAGCTCATAAGCTCAAGAATAATTATACTCTCATAAACTCAGGGTAGATGAAACGAATTATAAATTCATGGAAACAATTTTTATTGATGGTTGTAAAGGAAAAGAAACCTGATAAAACCAATGTATTTGTTGGCTGTGATGCTAAACATCAAGGTGATTTAGAAAAATTTGTTTTAGAGTATGATATCTTGTTTCAAGAACCTAAAGATCTGCCACCCAAAAAGGAAATAGTGCATGATCTTAATTTGCAGCAAGATGCTCCATTGCCTAACATTGGAATGTACAGGTTGTCCGCTTTAGAGAATGCAGAAATCAAGAAGCAGGTGCAAGAGTTGCTCGAGAAGGGGTTCATCAGACCTAGCACATCACCATGTGGGTCTCTGATCGTTTTGGTGAAAAAGAAAGATGGCTCGTGGAGAATGTGCATTGATTACCGAGCACTAAATAAGATAACAATCAAAAATTGTTATTCCCTTCCTCGCATAGATGATCTATTAAATCAGTTAAAGGAAGTTGTTTATTTTTCCAACTTAAACTTGCATAGTGGATATCATCAGGTCAGAGTTGCAGAACAAGATGCATGGAAGACTGCTTTCAAAACAAAGCAGGGATTGTATGAGTGGCTCGTTATGCCTTTTGGCTTAACTAATGATCCTGCTACTTTCATGAGAATAATGAATGATGTACTCAGACCTTTTCTTGATGATTTTGTTATGTATATCTGGATGACATTCTTATATTTAGTAAAACGTAGGAAGAACATTTAAAGCATGTTAAGCAGACACTAGATGTTTTGAAAAGAGAAAAACTTTATGTTAAACTCTGAAAATGTGAATTTGGCAAAACATCTTTCAATTATTTGGGGCATACAGTAGGGGGTGGTGAATTGAAGATAGATCCCTCTAAGGTTTCAGTCATTGTAAACTGGCCTAAACCCAAATCTGCTACAAAAGTTAGAAGCTTCTTAGGAGCAGCAAAATATTGGAGAAAGTTCATTTCTAACTTTTCCTTAATTGCAGCTCCCTTACATGCTTTAGCAGGGTTGAACAAGGTGTTTCAGTGGAGAGGCAAATAGCAGAAAGCCTTCGACACCTTGAAAGAAAAGATTAGTACAGCACCAGTACTAGCACTGCGCGATCTTCAAAGACCATTTGAGATCTGTTGTCGCACAGATTGTCACGACAACGCTGAGACCGAGGGTTGTCACTCTGATCCCCGATCTCTCCGTTTAAGCCTGTCTCCCGCGGCTAAGGGGGGTAGACCCTGTAGGGAAATGGACGACCAACTGTGAACCAGTTGGATTGGGAGACACGAAGGAACAAGCACTAAATTGATTTTATTAATTTAATGGACCAGTGCCTTATGGGTTTGATGTTTAAACGATTACTTACTAGATGTTGCAGAAATGTAAACCGTGTACAGCAATCATTTATCATCAAATAACTTGAACGATGCAAGATATCCAGTAAATTCACAATGTTTTAACGATGATCTAGCAATTTTAAAACTTAGAAAGATAAAACTCGATACACAACCACGTAATTTTGAACATTAACCAGATATCATATTCATGTAGCTAATCTTCAAAATGATCATTCATGCATGCCAACTCACATAAAATGATAATCATTCATTCCACGTCAAAAAAAAAAAATTAGCCTTAGCAAAGACAATAAAGCGTGAAAAACCCCTGAGCCAAGACCGAAAAATATTTCCAAAATATTTTTATGTTTTTCAACTACAACAAAGTTTTAAAGCTAAATGAAACTTTTAAACAAAAAATCTAAATGATGTTAAATCAAAATCTAGATAATGATTTTTTATGCCCCTTATTTTATTTTATTTTTATTTTTTTAAACAAAACTTAAAAGTAAAATCTAAATTAAAACTAAAACAAAACTTAAAATTTAATCTAAAAATAAAAGGGGAGCTCTGTTATTTGTTATAAATATAATTAAATTTAAACTAAAACTAAAACCCTAACTTAAAATCTAAAACGGGACCTTTCATACTTTTTATATTTTTAAATGTTAAAGCCAAAAATCAAACCAAACAAAATTTATTAAATCTAAAATCTAAACTAAAACTATGATCTAAACAAAATAAAATTAAAAACTGAGGTAAATGTCTGCAGATGCATTCACGTTGCACCCAAAAAGAAACGATTTTTCCCTACGCATATGGAGAAAATACCTGCGCATAAAAAAAAAAAAAATTAACTCGTCCACGCCCGTAACACAACGCAGACACCCGTATATTGAATTTTTTTTTTTTACAACTGTTTTGTGTGCAGATAAACAACGGCAAGAGCGACAATGAGGCGAATGAGGAGCTCGGGTTTTGAAAGTCGTGGAGCTGGGCAGCGAAATGATTGCAGAAGGCTTCGGTGAGAGCCCGTTGGTGGAAGGGAAAGTTGCGTCGATACAACAGCGTGGAGTGACTCCGTAGGAGAAATGGAGCCACGGTCAATGAAGATACGTGAGAGCTGGAGTTGTGTGGACAGGAATGTGTGAGAAAGGAGGAAGGTTAGAGACAGAGCTGGACGGAGGTGTTTTGAAAATGCGGGAATGGTCGCAAGGGATCGATACAGAGATGGAGATGCGCATATCCAAGAGGAAGCGCCCTGAAAGAGAGGAGGCCCACGCAGGTTGTAAATTGACAGTGAGAGACAGCAAGCCGACGCAGACAAGGGCTGGGTAGATTTGGAAAGCATAGCAGCGTGCAGAGAAAGGATTGTGGGTTTGATGGAAAAGAGCAGATGTATGATCTGGCAGTGAGAACTGCATAGATAGACAGAGTGAACGATTTATTTCTTGCAGCTATGGCAGCTAAGGATAGCCTGGGGATTAAGAAAAACGACTTTGTAATCCTAAGGAAAAAATGTTTCAAACCCCAGAAGCTGATTATAAATGAAACCGATGCAAAAAAAAAAAATCCAGATCTGAAAACCCTTAGACAGCGAAACAGCGACCCTGCAATAAAAAACTAATTTCCACAAGAATTTATCTTAGACCTGCAACCTGCAAATGAAAAAATATGGAAAGTATACGCAAAGATTAAAAATGAAACCCTACAAACCGGTTCAAAATTTCAAAATTATAGCTCTACAACAGCCAGATTTGTCAGTTATGATCTACAATATTTTAGAAATTCAGATTTACTTATTCAAAATACTTTAGAAATCTCTCATGCAAATCAGAAAATAAACTAAATGATTAACCCAGGATCAAAACTAGCTGGGCTCTACAAGGAGATGCTTGCGAGAGTTGGCTGGTTCAGCCAAGAACTTCCCCAAACACCCACCACTCTTCTTCAATAACGGTTTCTTGCACAGCTCACTTCAACCATCAATAAAGAGAGGAAAAAACAGTACTAGATCTCAGATACAATGGAGATACCTGCCATTACTTCAGAAACCCTAATACCATTCAAACCCTAGCAAGTGAACAAGATACCTGTGCTCAACAATACTCTACAACACGCTGTTACTAATGGCTGAAAATAAAAACATGCAGAAAATAAAATGGCTCACAGCACTTCCAGAGAGTAACACCAGCAAGATTTCAACCCCAAAGTCTTTCTTTATTAGCACCAAAAAAGGTTTACAAGAGAGCTTCTTTAGCACAAGACTCACAGATCGAATGATCTCAAATGACCCCTAGCACCCTATTTAAAGGAAAAATTCCCAACGGCTAGTTTGAGTGATCCACGTCAAAATGATCTCGACAAAGGGGGAACGTCGATGAGGATCCAAAGATATCTCTATTCCTCATCCGTTGAAAATATTATTGTTATTTTTTTTTAAGTTTTTATTTATTTTTTATTTTTTTTAATTTTATTTTATTTTTATTTTTATTTTTTTATTTTTCATTATTTATTATTTTTTTTTATTTTTTTTATTTTTTTTTTATTATGGAATCCTCAAACTCAGCCTTTGGAAAAAATTCCCTAGGACCTAGGGACTTAGGACGTCATCAGGGATTAAAACATTCCAACCCTCAAGACACTTTACATCATGACTTTTACAATTTTACATCTCAAGGGGGAAAAACCCTTTGACATAGACCCTCATAGACCACCCAGTTCTGCGACCAAACATAATCTAGCAGATTAACACACTAAGATTCTCCTAAGACTCTAATGACAAAATTCATTCCGGCTTTGGGGTTAGGTTGAAGGAAAACTCTGCCGATCATGGATCGGTGAGACGAAAAACCTTCCGGAACGTAGATTATCATTAGAAAATTAGGTTCACCTAGGCAATTTACATACATGACTCAGACTCTGCTAAGATTATTTACAATTCAACTTGCAGACTGGGTTTACAACTTAATATGATCAAGTGGATGATGATTGTCGAATGGCATGGACATGTTGATCAAGCGCTAACCCTTTTGCGAAGAAAATGGAGGGTACTGCTATGGGTAGTTGACACGCAGTGGTCAACATCTGGCTCTATTTGGGGACACGTTGCTGCACTGTAGGAATGTGAGAATCCAGAATCTGCACCCACGCAACACACAGCAGAAATAAGTAGCGTCCATTCAAAAATCATCATATAACATTTAAGCACATGAAAGATAGAAGCTCTTCATTTATTAACTATCTAGTAACATGAAAAGTAGATCTAATCCTAAAACAGAAACGAAATGCTGAAAATGACAAGGAGTAGGATTAGAAATACAATACAAAGGATGCCCTATGGCATCAGATATCATTTTTGAAGAACAGCTTGAGCATTTGGCCATTCGCAGGTAGATCAAGTGGTTCGCCATCCAATCTGCTCAAGTGGAATGAGTTTGGTCCAGCTATATCTCGAATGATGTACGGTCCCAGCCACAAGCTATCAAACTTCTTATGTTTTCCTGGTTTCTCATTCTTGTGGTCCCAAAACAATACCATATCTCCCACCTGCAAAGATCTAGATCGAGAGAATTTATCAAAGCTTTTCTTAATGTTAGATTGATTTTTACATATAGCATCAAAAGCTGTCCTACGAGCTTCATCTAACTCCACAATCTGATCTATTCTATTCTGAACAACATCTTTATCAGTAGAAAAATTTTGAAGGAGCTGATAAGCTGGCAACTTAAGGTGCACAGGTAAGGTTACATCCAAACCATAAACTAATTCAAAGGGAGATTTACCAGTAGCTTTCTTCTTAGTGATTCTATCTGCTCATAAAGCATACTTGATTTTTCTATCCCATGATCTTTTATTATCTCCTACTATCTTCTTGATAATGGTTATGAGATTCTTTTTACTTGATTCAGCCAGACCATTACCCTGAGGATAGTAATTTGACGAATGAGATAAGACAATACGATACTTGAAATAGAAAGATGAAAACTCTGAGGAACTAAAAGCTTTGGCATTGTCAGTAGTGATCTTAGCAGGGACACCAAATCTAGTAACGATGTTATTTTCAATGAAATCCATAATAACCTTTTCAGTGGCATTCTTAGCAGGAATGGCCTCAACCCATTTAGTGAAATAATCTATAGCAATCAAAATCCATGAGTAGCCATTGCTAGAATTTTCATGGAACTTCCCTATGAAGTCCAGACCCCAATGTTGAAAAGGCGCCTCTACAATGACAGGTTTTAGGGGCAGGGCAGCAAGCTTCTGTTTCCCAGTGAATAGTTGACAAGCTTGACAATTTCTAACGAACCTATGCACATCAGAAAAAATTGAAGGCCAATAATAACCAGCTCTCAGGATTTTGTGGGCGGTAGTTCTAGCAGCATAATGACCACCACAAAATCCTGAATGAAACTCAGAGATTAATTTCTTGGACTCAACGTCATCAACACACCTAAGCACTATGCCCTCAGGATTTCGCCATCCAAGGCCATCTTTCATAAGGCAATACTTAGTGGATTTTAGTCTAAGAGCCCTTCTCTTATGAGCAACTAGATGGTTAGGACATGCAAGATTCATCAAGTAATAAACTATGTCCTTGTACCACTCATGCTCTCCTAATCTTTGCAACTCAAGCGAAGATAGATCACTAACACAAAACAAACCAAGAGTCTTTTCGTTACTTTCAATCAACATTTGAGCCAAACCTTGGCCTTTAACTAGCTTAGTGGGTCTGACCTCTAAATCATATTCTTGTATCTTAGTAACCCACCTAGCACAAGTCCCTAAACAATCAGTTTGAGTTAATATATCTTTAACAGCAGAATGTGGGACGAAAGCAATGATTTTAGAATAACCCACATAAGTTTTGAAGTGCTTCAGAGACTTAACCAAGGCATAAGCCTGCTTTTCCATGGTATTGTACTTCAATTCAGAATTTTGAAGTGCTCTACTCATGAAAGCAATGGGCTGCTCATGACCATCTTTATTCTTTTGAAGCAAGACACCCGCAATGGTATCTTCGGAAGTGAAAGAAAAAATCATGAAATCCTTGGAGTAATCGGGACTAACTAAGACAGGAGCTTTTGCAATAGCACATTTGATTTCTTGAAAAGCCTTTTTGCCGTCTTCTTGCCAAACAAATTTTGCATCTTTCTTTGGAAGACTTTGAATAGGCTTAGCTATTTCTGCGTAATTTGGAATAAATCTTCTAATGAAATTTGTCTTTCCAAGGAAAGACTGAAGGGATTTAAGATTATGTGGGATTTAAGATTACCTAAGATTATGCAGTTGGCACAGAGCAGAGTAACCAGTAGCACAGAAGCTTCAGTGACAGCATAGAGTCTAGTAGTCATTAGAACTCGGACGACAGATGCATCATACTGAACACAGTTAGTTCAATATTTTGGATGTTTTTCCGTTGCAGATGTTGCACTTGCAGTGTAGATGCCGTAGTTGACAGCAATTCAACAGAGTCAACAGCAACACGGATGCAGTGCAAATTAGAGTTGCACAGTAGCTGGTAGGTAGTGATGTCAGACATCAACAGCGCAGAGGGAGATGTTATAGAGTCAGGGTGATGCTTCAGCAGGTTGCATTACTAGAGCACATTCCTTGCTAAGAGAGAGTGTTGAAAACTGGTAGCATCGAATGTGCTCTAAGCCTTAGGGAGGCTAGAACACATGTATTCCAGAATACGCAGAAATCATTTTGGGAAATTCCACCTGGAGACAGTTTTATTAAAATAATTAATTCTTTTTAATGAATGCCTAAGTCTAAACTTAGGAAATTAAAATAATTAAAGGGTATTAATTAAACTTGGTGTGAAACTTCTAGAAGAAGAAGAAGAGGATCAAGTCAAAATGATCTGAGCCATTGATTAGAATCTTATTTGGGTCGTTGATTGATCAACGAGAATTATAAGAAGAGGTTAGGTGGGCATTTGGAAGATACATCAAGTGAGAGATAAAAGATCGATTTTCTCAAGAAAGCAGCGCAACAGTTGTCAGAGAGGTCATCGAGGAGATTTCTTGCAGTGAAGGCGTGGATAGTTTTCAGGTTGGAGAGTTTCCTGATCCGAGGATACATCGCAGAGGAGGCAGAGAGAGATCTAAAAGAGGCAGCGCAGAGCCACGTTGGGCAACGTAGAGCCACGCTGAGGCAGCGCAGAGCTTGAGAGGAGATTCGAAATTTGTTGGAGAGTCGAGTTCTAGAGCCAGAAGTCGGGGTGTGAGACCAAAAGGGCAGAGAGTCAAAGTTTCAAAGGCAAATCAACCAACAAGAAGGGTGACGCAAGGCATAGTAGTTGTGACACTGAACTACATAGGTTGATGCAGAGGTAGCACAGAGGCAGTGTGGGGCTTGCCATCCAGAGCCTGGATCAGTGTTGAATCTCCAGTGATTGTGTGAGGTATTTCTCACTAATTTCTCTACTAGTCAAATTCTCTGTATCGGATAACTAGTAAGGCATCCAAAGATTGTATTCAGAAACTACTGCATAATAATACAAACCCTCAGTTGTTGCACCGGTTTCCCTACATTGGGTTTTACCGAGGACATTTGTCCAAAAACAACGATGTCACTTGTGTATGTGTTATTTCTTCTTGCTCAATTCTTGTTTCGGCATATAATTTAATTAGTGAAGGTTGCAGTCGTATTTGTTGAAGAATCTAGGGCAAGTGAGATTAATGAGATTCTCCTAACATGATAACTACTTGTGAGGTATTTTAATTTTTCTTCTTAGCACAATCTTCACTTGTTCTTATTAAGGTGTCTCTTCTTATATTCATCAAATAGTTACCAAAAACAAAGAGACAAAACCACAAGATGTTTTGCTTTTTGCAAGGGCCAAAACTTCTCCCTCTTGGAGAGGAAACCCGCAAAAAATTCTTCTTATAGAGATTCCAATTGACTAATACCAAGACCATGACCCTTGACCTATGATGCTATTGATTTGGGGTAGCACCGGATGTGCTCTAGCCATGAAAATTGGTGGAGACAGTAAAGCACATGGATCTCCAAAACCTAGAAATGGTTTGTGCAAATTCTAACTGGTTGGAGAGATATTAAAATAATTATTATTTTTAATGGAGTTCCTAAGTCTAAACTTAGGGAAAATAAAATATTAATGTGTATTAATATAAAATTGGGTTAGAAGGTTCCAAAAGTCATGGATCAAGCCAAATCTAATCTTAGATGTTGATTAGGGATTTAATCTCAGCCGTTGAAAGACCAACAGGAAAAGTATAAGAAGAGGCTTGAGGGTCAATTGGAGAACACACTAAGGGAGACCAAACAGTTCAATTTCTGGAGCGGGGTTAGCTAAGAAATTCGAACTAGTGGTCTGGGGAGCAGCAGGAGGCAACAAATACGGAACAGAGAGTCGGGATCGGCACCAAAAGACCAGCGCAGAGGTTGGAGAGGCAGAGGAAAAGGCAGTAGACTGCATAGTCACTGGAAGGCCTGCGTGGGTGACGTAGAGAGGCTCAATGCTGATGCAGAGAGGCAAGAGCTGAAGCAGTAGGTTGGGAACTGCATAGATGCCAGTAAGCCTGACGCTGAGATTGGGAAGAGTGCTGGAGAATTTGTTCTCTGTTGGGCAAGCTAGCTTCGCACCCAGTTGTACTGAAGAATTGTTGAATAATAAAATCCTCCTATGCTGCACCAGTTTTCCTGCATTGGGTTTTTCGGTAGACATTTGTCCAAAATATCTGTGTTGATGTGTTGATTCTTGTGCATATGTTTGTTTCTGTATTATGGTGTGATATCTGCAGTAGAATTTATTTTAATGTTTACTAAAGGGTTTTTTGTAAATAACTTATTGGCAAATAAGTAGGTAAAATAAATTAGTTGTTGCAGTGATAGAATTGTCACAGATGCCACTCCAATACCAAGGCACCAATCCTCTTCTTTGTCACTGTTGAGTTCTTCATCATCATTGTTGCTTCAACAAGGTAGTCATTATTGCACCACAGAGGTTATTACAATTGAACCATTGCTGCCCCTTCACTGATATCCTTGTTGCTCTTTTATTGAGATCGAAATCATGATTGTGTTCAGTATGCCGAGAGTGCATTGTGAGATCATCATGCATCTTCTTTTCACAAATATGTTGAGATAAAGTGTATCACAGTGGGATCATCGTGATCCTTCTTATCAGTATGTCAAGTTTGTAACTCCATTTAATATGTCGGGACAATGATATCCTCACTATGAAATCATTTCATCATAATTATGTCGAGGTTGTGTGTACTACTTTGTGATCCTAAAATCATCTTCATCACCGAGATTATACTGTCTTCTTCCTGTACTAAGATCTTGTGATTGTGTTCTTCTTGCACTGAGAGATTCATTGTCATATTTATGTCGAGAGTGATACCACCAAGAAGGTTATACTATCCACCGAGATCTTCATTGATATCCGAGATATGTACTCATTGTACCATTCGAAAATTACAGAGAGAATCTGAGTTTTCTTGCTCTTTTGCACAAACCCTAACTGGGTATATATAGTGGTTTCATCTCCATAATAAGCCGACTTGTATTGCTGAATAGGTGTGTCTCCATAGGTGAGTCGACATGACTGCATTTAATTCGTTTTGTTGGCCGACATGATGAAGAGGATTGTGCTTGTCATTTGGAGGACTACTTGACATTGTTTATGACTCAAATATATTTTTCTCATGCTCAAGAAGAGCTTCTTTATTGACTCTTTGACATATTAATAAATCACAAGGCTGTCATTGGGGGCCACTGATAAACAAAACTCTTGCTTATGAAACCTATGCAGCAAGATATACAAAAATAATTTTGTTCTCTTTATTACATCATTTACATCCTTCATAATTACATGTCATTATGAAGACAGAACCTAGTTACATTCTACAACACTCTGTCTTAACTAGGGAGGTATTGGTACTTGGTCATTGTCATTCTCAATCTGAAGAATTTCTCATAAGAAGAATCGGATTGGTAAGCCATCTGTATAGCATCATAGTAATCAACATTGTTTCCATAGCAAGGCCTTGACTGACAACTCTATCTCTCATCAGATCAGAGCACAATGTTGGCAAGACCAATGACTATAGACACCTTCATCATTGTCTCTCAAGGTATATACCCACCTAGGTGTTCATTGAGTATGACTTTCTAGGACTATTCTTATCTCGGGTTCCCATCCATCAAAGAATATCGATCCTCTTTCCTACTCTTATCTTGGATGCCCTACACATCCTCAAGAGCATCGTATGCCAGATGACTACCCAATCCTCCATTCTTTCTTCCAAAGTGAAGACAAGAATATTGTGTCTATCTCTCCCTCTCAACTGGGGAGGATATGCCCAAGCTCCCTCTGACCAGGAACTTGCCCAAGCTCCCTTTTAATTGGGAACTTGCCCAAGCTCCCTTTTAATTAGGAACTTGTCAGAGCTCCCTCTTAGCTAGGGACTCTTCTATACATCAACAACTTCTTCTTTGTGGGTCCTTCAACTGCTTGATCAACTTCTCTCCTTCATGTTATGAAATTTAGTTGAGCTTCTTCCTTGCAGGGCAACAGCCATCGATCACTTTCCTCCTTAGTTAGTCATGTCATTCCTTTCTTCATGGAAAGTGGCCTTCTTCATATCTAGAACCTTCGTCATATGACTACTTCTTTCTCATCATGCTTCTTTATACACCACTTAAATGCTAGTTGTACTTGTATTTACAACTCTTCCTTGAGTAGCCCTACATGAACTTATCAAGATATTATTCAAGAAATCAAAACATAAATCAAATCATACCTTACGAGATGGCTCTTCATCATGACATCTTTCTGTAGGTATCAGCATCCTGCATACATGCTAACACATCTCCCAAAGATATCCATTGTTAAGGGTCTCCATATTTTTCCATCAGAGTCTTCATATATTTCCGAGAGGTTTACTAGTTAAGTCTTCTTGGTCTTTGGACGTTGATTGCCTTTATCAAGGTTGCATATCACATGATTTTTTTATTCCTCACACATTCCATTCCCAAGAGCTTTCAATCAGAGTTTCTTAATTGTAGTCAACCACCTCATACTTCATATGAGGACCTATTATGTTGATTTCATCTTAGTGTGACTTTATGCCTTCCTGCATCCTTTCAGAGGAGGAGATCCTATTTCTCTTGATCATGCTTCTTAAGATAGAAGTAATGATCCATGTTACCTGCAGCCATACGTCGACACGACATTATAATATTAAACACAAGCATACATACTTTATTTTACATTTAGGTCATCTAGGCTTCTTTCAGCAGCTTCCTTGATTGAAGTGTCTTCAACCCCTTGATCTGCTTCTTCTCTTATGTCACCATAACATCATCCACGAATTCGACAAGTTGGAGTTTCTGATGAAACACTTGCTTCCTCTCTAGATTAGTGAACCCTCTAATGAGGATTCCATTAGAGAATCTTGAGGATCTTGTGTATCCCCATCCAGTAGATGTTTTCCTTTCAAACTTGATGTATGATGAGCCTTGTCCTGGATGAATTCTTTCTTTCCTTCCATATCCAATGAGATTCCCAAGAGCTATATCCTTTTGACTGCCATGGATTTTGTCCTTCATGATTCCCATGGTGATGTCACGAGTTCTTTGTTTCTAATGATTCCATGATGCCACAATGTATCTTATTATCTTGGTCATTTCTATAACACAAGATTTAGGAGCTTATGATAGATCATAGGACCCTTTTGTGAGGGATAGCATCTTACTCATAGTGGAGACTTGTTACTCCCTCTTTCCTTGGCCCCTTTTCTTGAGCTTCCTCCATCTTTCTAGTGATATGAGCTTCTTTCTATAATCTTTCCATAGCATTGAATCTTAGCTATACTTATTTTATCTTGCTTGAGAACCAAACTTGTCTTTCCTTTCTGCCCATATTTGAGTTCTTTTAACCTTCAATACTTTTGCCATCAACTTGTCTTTCTCTATTTAGCATAGAGACCATAAGTTGTCGAATGAAGTAACTTTCTTATCCCATGGATATTTGTTACCTTGATTATCTGTTAGTGCATTATACATCAATGATGGTTATCTTCCTTCCTAGATCTTGTATATGAGACCTTATGAAGATATCCTACATCCTTTGATATCTTTACTTTCATGTAGATCAAATATCATGTGACTTTGTGCATTGCACCTTCAAAGAATGAGTTTATCATATACATCTCTTTGTTGTCTCTAATATCACTATATGAGGGGATCTTTCATAAGTATCCCTTTCCATGAATTCAGAGGAGACCTTTTGATATGTTTAATGACTTTAGCTACTTAGAGGACTTTGTCTATCGTCCTTCTTCATGCAAGTGTGGAAATTTCTAAGTCTAACACATCAGAAATCCCTACTGCATTATCTGGTTTATTATCTCCTACGTGTTCTTTCCATTAACAAGTTATTGATAAATATAAATACTGAAATAAACACAAATGCAACCTTCACACATATACAAATCAACAACTGAAATAACTGAGAGAAACACACAAGGGACATCGTTATTTTTGGACAATCGTCCTCGGAAAAACCCAATGCGGGAAAAACGGTGCAGTAGATGAGGGTTTTATTATTATGCAGTTTCTGAATACAACTAGGGTGCCAAAAATGGCTCACCCAATAGAGAATGTCCTCGACAAAAGTACCTCTCCTCCAAGACAAATATTCTGGCTGACCGGCAACTAGATGATTAATCCCACAGTGATTTTGATAGTTCCTTAGCTGGACAGCAAATGTTGCTCCAAGCTACTCTCTGGAACTGCGTCACCCTTTACTGCTTTGTATCTTTCTCTCAGCTCCCAGTCTGTCCCACGAAAATTCCTCAACATTGGCTCTTCTCCTCAGCGTCATCTCTGCAGCCCTCTGCGCTGCCTGCATCAGCCTCTTGGCCCTCTACGTCACCTGCGCTAGCCTCCTCAGCCTTTGCGTCAGTCCTGGTTGCCTCTGTGTTAGCCTTCCAAGGCTCTGCGTTGTCTCTCCAACACTTTCTTTGCGCCTCTGCTATGTATTCTTGGCCTTCTGCTGAACTGCCCCTTACTGCAACAGATCACTAGTTCGATTTCTCAGCAAACCCTGCCCCAGAAAATCGAATTGACTGATCAACTAGGTGTATCTCCAACTGACCCTCAAGCCTCCTCTTATACTTTTCCTGTTGACAATTCAACGGCCAAGATTAAGTCTCTAATGAACGGCTAAGATTAGATTTGGCTTAATCCTCGTTATTTAAAACTTTCTCACCCATATTATATTAATACACATTAATATTTTAATTTTCCTAAGTTTATACTTAGGAACCCCATTAAAAATATTAATTATTTTAATATCTCTCCATCCAGGTGGAATTTCCCCAAATGATTTCTGGGTCTTAGAGATCTTGTGTGCCTTAGCCTCTCCACCAATTTCATGGCTAGAGCACATCCAATGCTACCAAAAATCAAGACTCCCTCTTAGCGAGGAATGTGCTCTAGTAATGCTTCACCATAGAAACATCACATTGATCCTCTGCACCGGTACCTGTGCTAATGCTTGGCCTGCTGCCTCACATCCCCTGCATTGTTGCTTCATGCACTCTTCCCATGACAGTGCCACTGCCACTGCTACATCCGTACTGCAGCTCCCCCTCAACATGTTGCCCATGCTGCCCCTAGCACTGCCACTGCTAACAGTTGCACTGCAACACAGTTACCAAGAATTAGGTAACTGACTTCCCCAAAATACTGACATCCCAGTCAGTCTGGAAGCCTCGTGATGTTGAAGTTGCCTCTATTGCCATCATGTGCTCCCTCTGTTGCCACTGCGCCTCTACATATACTTTTGTGCCTCTCGCACTACTGCAACCTCACTACGCTACCTCAGAATTTTGCACCCAAGCACTGCCTTGCTACTCCACTACACTTTGTTCCACCCGACACCTATCATCATGCTACTGTGGTTAAGGGCTCCCGTAGCCTGATGTGATCCAAGAGTTTGGGCACCTCAAGGATCCTGCCCCTAGTATGTAGTCCTCCTGACTACAACTCGATGTCTCCCCACCTCTTCTCTAGAACTGCATGAGCACTCATGGCAAAATCGTCATCAGTCTTGACCTCTTTCTCCACCTTAGCTAGAGCTACCTTTGAATCGGAAGCCTCTCCCTTCTTTTTCTTCGTAGGACACTAGGATGCATAATGTCCCAGCTCCCCACAATGGAAGCACTTAACCTTGGAGATATCCTTTTTCTTCCTCTTCCCTTGTTGTCTCAAAGATGCTAGAACCGTATCCTCCTCCTCCTCTTTCTTGATTCGACCTTCCTTGCCACTACTCCCCGCCTTGGTCAACCTCCTAATCTCTTCCTGGCGAAGAGTTGCCCACATCTCCTCCCAACTGGGAAGAGTAGCCCTGCCCAAAATGCTTTAGATAAATTTCTCCCACTCCTCTAAGACTGCATTCATGGCAGTCTTGACCATAAAATCTGGATTAGGTGCAGACCCCACGGAAGTAAGTTGGTCGCGAATTTCCTGCAACCTGAGCAGGAATGGGTCTATTTGCTCTCCCTTCTGCATCTGATATGACCGCAGCTAATTCTCCAATAGCATCTTCCTCTGCATAGAAGAGCCCTGGTATAAGATGGTCAACGCCTCACACACCTCCCTTTTGTGTTCTTCTCAGCAATATGTGGTATGACATGATCTTTGACCCCGTTTAGGATCAAGCATCTTGCTTTCGCCTCGACCTCCTTGTATTTTTCATTAGCATTTGGGTCACTAGGACAGCTATGGTTTTCAAGGCAAAGTCCTTGATGTGATGTTCGTCCAAGATTGCCAGGATCCTGGCCTTCTAGATGACAAAGTTGGAAGCCCCGTCCAACCTGTCTTGATCCCTTAATCTGTTCATTGTCATTTCAGCTCCTCTTCTGGACTCCCTCTAAGTCTTGACTCCCCTCCTGGAAATCTCCCTTTGAGTCCTGATTATCCTCCTGAAATTCTCTGGCCAATTGTCGAACTACTCTCTAATCCTCCTTTGCTGTTGCAACACAGATCTAGATTCCTTGGATAGAAATCCGTCGAGGTAGTGATTCCCTCTACCTTGGGTCCATCTCCTTAGACATTGTTCTGTATCGACAGAAACAGCGTCCCAACAGCTCCTCAAACCACAATTTGTCCACAGCTCCCCAAGCCTGGCAACTGAAGAAACTGAGCCTTTTTGGCTCTGCGCAATCCCGGCAAAAGCTGAATCTACTCCTCCTGGCCACGGCGTTGATCCTTCCTGGCTGAGAAAGATGATCGGGCACTACGTAGGTCTGATCTTCCCCTCTTTGCCTCTGCGCTGGCCCTCCTCCTGGCTCGAAATGATGACGCAAGCTCTGCATCACTTCTTCTCTTGATGTTTCTGCTCTGGAACAGCGCTATCTCTCGGGACAGCTGCTACTGCTGCAAATTTCAGATTTCTATTGGTGCCTTCAATCCTCCTATGATCTGCAACGCTTTGATACCATGTGGAAATTTCTAAGTCTGACACATCAGAAATCCCCACTGCATTATCTAGTTTATCATCTCCTACTTGTTCTTTCCATTAACAAGTTATTTATAAATATAAATACTGAAATAAACACAAATGCAGCCTTCACACATATACAGATCAACAACTGAAATAACTGAGACAAACACACAAGGGACACCGTTATTTGTGGACAATCTTCCCCGGAAAAACCCAATACAGGAAAACCAGTGCAGCAGATATGAGGGTTTTATTATTATGCAGTTTCTGAATACAACTAGGGTGCCAAAAATGGCTCACCCAATAGAGAATGTCCTCGATAGAAGTACCTCTCCTTGGAGACAGATATTCCCACTGATTAGCAACTAGATGATTGATCTCACAACAACTTCGACAGTTCCTTAGCTAGACAACGAAAGCTACTCTAAGCTTCTATCTGGAATTGCGTCACCTCTACTACTCTGCGTCTTCCTCTCAGCTCCCAGTCTGTCCCATGAAAATTCCTCAACGCTGGCTCTTCTCCTCAGCGTCAGCTCTGCAGCCTTCTGTTATCTGCTTCAGCCTTAGCTGCCTCTATGTCAGCCTCTTGGTCCTCTGCGTCAGCCTTCCAAGGCTCTGCGCTGTCTCTCTGGCACTTTCTCTGCCTCTCTACAATGTATTCTCGGCCTTCTGTCGAACTGCCCCTTGCTGCAATAGATCACTAGTTCGATTTCTCAGCAAACCCTACCCCAGAAAATCGAATTGATTGATCAACTTGGTGAATCTCCAACTTACCCTCAAGCCTCCTCTTATACTTTTCCTGTTGACGATTCAACGGCCGAGATTAAGTCTCTAATAAACGGCTAAGATTAGATTTGGCTTGATCCTCGTTATTTAGAACTTACTCACCCATATTATATTAATACACATTAATATTTTAATTTTCCTAAGTTTATACTTAAGAACCCCATTAAAAATATTAATTATTTTAATATATCTCCATCTGGGTGGAATTTCCCCAAATGATTTATGGATCTTGGAGATCTTATGTGCCTTAGCTTCTCCACCAATTTTCATAGCTAGAGCACATCCGATGCTACCAAAAATCAACAGCAAGGAATCTTGATGACCCATCCAACCTATAGATATCCTTGCAATCATGAAGTCATTTTATGAAATTGATTGATTAAAATACTTACTTGAGATGTGAAGATGAAATCTTCACCTTGATCATGTTGGAACTGGTAGATGCATTAGAGCTTCCTCTTGAATGATCTTCTTTCAAATGACAAAGCCTTTCCTCAATAGAAAAGGTTGCTCCTTTTGATGAGGATGATTTGTTGCTTCCTCGAGTGATCTTCTTCTAGGGCAAGGAAATGATTCTTTCTTGAAGATGACCATGCCTTATTGCCTTCAATATATTTTTCCTGCTCTTGTAGATTAGGATTGCTCCTAGAGTTTCGATCTTCTCCAAGATGATGTAATCTTTATTTTTGAGATCCTTTGAGCTACTTTACTTTGTAGACAACTTGATGAGGATCTTGGTGGCCTTTTGGTGATGACTATGAAGATAAAAGCTCTTGTTGTTTGTAGATTGTCTCCTTGACTGCATAGACAAAAACTCTTGCTAGTGTAGATTCTTGTTGTAGATTGATCCTTCAATTTTGATAAAGCCCTTCAACTTGCTTTCATGCCCTTCTTGAACACTAATCCTTGTATGTCTCTTTTTGTTGCCCTTCCTTTGACTTCAGCACCTTAGCTCTGATACCATGTTCAAAAATCTAGGGCAAGTGAAGTTAATGAGATTCTTCTAGCATGATAACTACTTGTGAGGTATTTTAATTTTTTTTCGTAACACAATCTTCACTTATTCTTATTAGAGTGTGTCTTCTTACATGCATCAAATAATTACCAAAAACAAAGAGACAAGAACGCAGGATGTTTTGCTTTCTGCCAAGGCCAAAACCTCTCCCTCTTGGAGAGAAAAACCCGCACAAAATTCTCCTTATAAAGATTCCAATTGACTAATACCAAGACCATGACCCTTGACCTATGATGCCACTCCAAGACCAAGACACCAATCCTCTTCTTTGTCACTATTGAGTTCTTCATCATCTTGTTGCTTCACCAAGGTAATCATTATTGCATCACAGAGGTTATTAAAGTTGCACCATTGCTGCCCCTTCATTGATATCCTTGTTGCTCTTTTACTGAGATCGAGATCATGATTGTGTTCAGTATGCCGAAAGTGCATTGTGTGATCACTGAGCTTCTTCTTGTCAAAAATATGTTGAGACAAAGTGTATCACAGTGGGATCACCATGATCCTTCTTATTAGTATGTCAGGACTATGACTCCATTTAATATGTCGAGGCAGTGATATCCTCACTATGAAATCATTTCATCATAATTATGTCGACGCTGTGTGTACTACTTTGTGATCCTGAGATCATCTTCATCACCGAGATTATGACTGTGTCTTCTTCCTGTACTAAGATCTTGTGATTGTGTTCTTCTTGCACCGAGAGCTTCATTGTCATATTTATGCCGAGACTGATATCACTAAGAAGGTTATCATGTCCACCGAGATCTTCATTGATATCCAAGATCCTATACTCATTGTACCATCCAAAAATTGCAAAGAGAATCTGAGTTTTCCTGCTCTTTTGCGCAGACCCTAACTGGGTATATATAGTGGTTTCGTCTTCATAATAAGCCGACATGTATTGTTGAATAGGTGTGTCTCCATAGGTGAGCCGACATGACTACATTTAATTCATTTTGTTGGCCGACATGATGAAGAGGAATGTGCTTGTCATTTGGAGGACTACTTGACATTGTTTATGACTCATATATTTTTCTCATGCTCAAGAAGAGCTTCTTCATTGACTCTTTGACATATTAATAAATCCTAAGGCTTTCAATGGGAGCCACTAATAAATAAACCTCTTGCTCATGAAACCCATGTAGCAAGTTATACAAAAAAAAAAATTGTTCTCCTTATTTTATCATTTACGTCAATCATAATTACATGTCATTATGAAGACTGAACCTAGTTACATTCTACAACAGTATTTACTTCAATATTTAGTGTAAATTAGGAAATAACTTGCATGAATTAACAAGTAGGAGAAGTAATATCAGTTTGTTGCAATAGGGATTTGGATCTTCAAATTTTCACATTGTAATGTCCTGAGCTGCTAAGGAGATGCAAGACGGGGTTCCGCTAGCCTAATAAAGTTCTCGTAGGATAAGGCGGGGAAAATTTTAATAAGAGAATATGATTCGCCTAGGAGAAATATTACAAATGCTTAAGGGTGAAAAGGGGGGCATATCCTAAACTAATAAAAAGTTCCTAAAGAGACTTTATAAAATTAAAAAGGTAAAATGACGGCAAAAATGGCCACAAAATTACAAAAAGAGAAAAGTGAGGAGTCTCTCCTTATTCGATCACTTGTATTTTGAGAAAAGAAGCTCTTAGAGGGTTTTGAAGAGAAGATTAGGGTTTGAGAAACCCTATCTTCCATTGTTAGCTTCGGTGTTGAAACTATACACTCTAGTTTGTTAAGAGAGTGGAATCATTCAGATTTCACCATTGTGCTACCAAAAAAAAAAAAATTTGCAAAAGATAATGGAGGCACAAGGTTTTATTAGTTGATTTTATCTTCTGACTTTGTGTTTTCTATATATCAATTTTCAAGTGGATGTCCAATCCAAATATGAGATCCTTTCTTAAGGGACTAGTACTGCCATACACCCAGGTTGAATTTCTTGAAGAAAAGAACTGAGTTTCTTTGGATAAACGATAGTGAGTTCATTCACTGGTATCTGGATGAGTTCACTCATGAAGGGTCGAGTTACTCATTTATTGAAGGGAATGAGTTTTGGGTTTCAATTGAGGTCGAGTTTCTCCCCATAGTTGATGGGGACATTTTGTGTGACAAGGGTCATGTTTTATTGTCGAAAGAGAATGAGTTTATTGTCCAAGAGAGGTCATATTATGTCAATCCCTTTGGCTAACTTTTCCTTGCTCTCAAAGGTTGCGTGTAACACTCAGAAGAGGGTTAAGATTACTACTTTGAAAGGGGTCTAGTAAACTCCTTGTTGTTGGACAAAATAGAGCTGAAGGAAAGAGTTGGGTCTATTTCTCTAAGGACCAGTTCAGTAATTGTTAGTTGCCATATCCCGGGGCCAAGTAAATGAGTTTATTTGGGGTTGTGTGCTTACTAGAAGAGAGTTGGAGCATATCTTTTAAGTCACACGAGTTGCTAAAGTGACTACATAATTTTGGGGAGCATACACTACTTGCAAAGGCTAAGTTTGTGCACTTTCAGGACTAAATGAAGTGTTGGACATTTCTGGGCAATATTTTTCAGGTTCTCCTTTCCTATATGTTGTAACAACCTTCATTTTATTAATAGATCGAAGGTTATATCACTGTTTTTGCTACTAGTGGAGATCTATAACAATTTTGAGCATTGTATGAATGATATCTTGTTGATCTGAAGCATTCTCATGGATGCTTGTTTAGTTCTGAATATAACTTCTATTTACAATTAATCCAAGATTCCAAGGTGTACTTACAACAGTATGTCCTTAAACTTTTTAATAAAATGCTTCACTAAACATTCAAACAAAAAATCAAAAATTTAAGGGAAAAATCCTAAGGTACTCCTGAAGGGTATCTTGCAAACAATGTCATCATTTGTCATCCTTACATCACAAAGCTCATTCTTTAGACTCATGACTTGACCAATGTTGTTGATTGTAAATAGATTAGTCAGGGCATCATACATCTTCTTCGAAGTTTCAAGGTTTGAAATATATGGGATCAGATGATCTCTAATGGAATCCATAATAAGGCTCATGGAAGTGATGCCATCCTCCTTGAACTTAGCTTTTCCTGGATCATCTGATGGTTCTTCAATCTTTCCTTTCATAATGTCCAAAACATTGTTCTTTGCAAGAATAAGAACAATCCTAGTTTTCCAAGCTCTGGAATCTGAAGCCCCCTCTAACTTGTTCTTTGACTTCATAGAGGAAGCCATGGATATAGATCAACAATCAAGGTCTCAACGATAATGATCTCAATGCATACTTCCTCAAGAGTGATCTTAGTGTCCCTTCCTTCACCAAAGCTCTGATACCATGTTGATTTCTTGAGTGAAATAGATACAAGCACAATATTTCTAAAAATTGATAATTAATTCTAATGATGTTGATCTTCTTTTAATTTTTCTACTATATTATTAAGCAATTACACTTCATAAATTCAACTATATAAAAACAGTAGGACAATAGAGATCACAATGCACAAAGAGAACACAAGATTTACCTTGGGAAAACCCACTTAGAGAAAAACCCAATAACCTTTTCAATAGAGAAATTCTTCTTTTCAACAAGAGAGATACCTAGATCTTCTAGTCAACAATTAGGTCAAACTTGACCTTCAACAAATCTATGGTCAAACCCAGTCAACAACCTCCAAGTCAAGCCTTCAATCTGCCTCAACAGCTCGGCCTTCTTGTTCTACCCTAAGCCAAAATTTGACGCTCTAGTAACAGCTTAGAAACCCAGAATTTTAGTCCTACAACTACCTAGAAAATTCAGCCCTACAATTACAACTTGTCCAAAAACTTATGCGAGTTAGAGAGAGAGAGATCCCCCACGTGTGAGCTAGATAGAGAGAGAAACGGATGAATTCATTCTTCTTTTTTGTCCACCTTGTCCTTCTTGTCCTTCGCTTGGATGCCCAAAAAATTCTTGTTTGAGAGAGATTGAATCGCTACCTTGGATGAGGAGGTCGAATGCCTTTATATCAATGTGGAAAAAGTTCGAGTCGGGATTAAATCGACAAGGGTCAAAAATTGAAAAAGTTGTTAAAGTAGGGAGATTTTTGAAAAAATTGGCAAAAGTCGGTAAAATTAAAAAAACACAAAAATATTCATTAAAAAAAAATAGCATCTAAAGTATCCACAACATCAAATAAATGCATTTCCACGTAAACATGAAAAGAAAGCTAGTATATAATATATATATGAAGTCTAATGCTACATCACATATCAAAATAGTGAATCAAGTCCTTAATCTTGAGTCCTGACTCAGTCTCAACTCTCAAGAGTCGAAATATCAACAAAAATATATAATAAATGTATATCATGAGTCATTTACATGTCATAAAGTAATCAGTAACTGAGATCCTCTGCCCCTTTTACGGGAATAGGGAATGGCTTTTCCTTTTCCTTTGCCTTTTCCTATGCGTTGTTGTCTTTGGCATCCTCTTTATCATGCAGTGATTTAATGGCCCTCTGGATGATTTCTGGAGTTACTTTTTGGCAAAGTTCTATATTTTTCCCTGGAATTTGCCCCAGATGGAATTTTAATCTGTTGACACCCCTTGACATATGCTTTCCACACCACTTGCAAGACAAATATTGTCTAATGACCCCCGGCCCCCCCACTGTCGGGTGTAGGATCAGGTTCACCATATTCCCACATAGGGTCCAAATTCCTCGACATTTTGTTTGAAACTTTGAACTTGAATTTGAACCTAAAGCACAAAACAAATTGAAAAAAATTAAAAATTGCCCATCACATAAGAAGCAAACACAAATGTAATTGTTGATTTTAAATTTTAAATGCCTCTTCTCACTCACTTGAACACACTCAGATTCACTAAACAAGTGTTTGAATTCTTGATTCTTGAAATTTGAAACATGTAAACAATCTAAACATTTTGAAGTTTTGATCCAATCAAAATTCTAAACAATGTTTTGATTCAAATTTCTAAGCAAAAATAAGCTAAAAACAAACTAATAGAAAGATTTAAGAATCCATTTGTCTAACAAAGACTAAGAGAGAAATTAAAATGCATACCTAGCAGCAGCAAATCGACACCTTGAATCTTTCATGTTGAGCAATGGACAAATCTCCAAATCCACACCACAAAACTAGCAAATCTCCTCCTCTTGGACAATGGCAAACACCTCCTCTCTCCACAGGGACGAATGGCAGCAAGAAGAGTGAAAAATGAGTGTTTTTTTCCTTTTCCCTCAATTGTCCGCGGCTTGGGCGGGCTCCGCGACTTTTTGGATCGAATCGCGATTTAATCCTGACTTTTTTGATTTGATCCCAACTTCTTCAACTGGGAAAAAATTGCCAAAATGTCAGTCGATTAAATCGGCTAGTCCAAAAAATCGAACTTTGCCGATTTCACTGCGACTTTTTCCACATCTCTTTATATAGTGATCTGTTGGGTCGAATGGGTGTCTCCATTGCCTGGGCTTACTTGACTTGGAGGAAGGCCAACTTGTCTACTTTTAAAGCCAAAAATTCAATTTTGAAAATTCAAAATTTTCTCATTCAAAAGTCCATAAGGACACAACTCAAAAATAAATTTTATTTTGACTCTAGCATGAAGAACATGCTTCACATTGATCAAAATAAAATACATCAAGGGATAAAAATATACATTATGAAGAAAAACCATAGTTACAAAATTCAACACTCTTGACCTTCTAGCTAGCCTCCAAGATCAATGGCTAAGATTTATCTTAGCCCCTCGTGATCTAACGGTTGTGTTTTAATCTTTCATTGACTTCACTTAAAGTGCACTTTATCTCATAAAGTTAATTTATTTCCCAAGTCAATTGAAGATATTCTCCCACATGCTAGCCCCAAGCCAATGTGGAAGACATGTATCCTAGCTAACTTTGACAGGACCCTATCATCTCTTTGTTATGGTTTGCAGGTAGTGACCAACCCATCTTAGGAAAGGTTTATGAGGGGTAGGATTCCGTGATTGAGTCCATGAAAAACATTAATTTACAGATGACTGCCCTAAGTATGGGATATATCAACAAAGACCTTATTCACCACCATACAAAATATTCTTATAAAAAGATGGCATAAGAATTGCACACCTTTGCATTGCATGGATCAAGCTCTGAATCCCAAATACTACAGCAATGACTAGCTTAATGGTGGGCCTTCACATAGATCCCCTCCTCACATGGATGGACATATTTCATAGGGGAAGAAAACTGCATTTATTAGGGTTTATCAAGATAGAGCATCCCTTGATGAGGCAAAAAAGGGATTTGTAAAGGTTTCCACTAGCAGAGGGAGATTTGGAGGCTATGATATGCTTCAAGATGGAAGTTTAAGAAGCCCTATGCTTGGTGGAAAACTCATGGGGCAGCATGCTCCTCTCTCAAGTTACTTCATCCTCTTGTTGCAATAGAAATTGGAGCACATGTAGGAATTTATACAAATTGAAGAAAAGAAGGCTTGAGCAATCCATGCTAAGAGAAAATGGTGTACGTGCACACCAACCTTTGTTTCATTTACAAGCAGAGGGAGGAGTGGCTGAAAGGAAAGACAAGTGGATGTGTTTCCTAATGATACGGGTTTGGACAGCAATGTTAAGTTAGTATTAGCCAACTTGGATCTTAATGAACCAATGCTAAAGCTGGTCACTTTTGATGATGGTGATCCTCTTGAGGTGTCATCCTCCACACTAGCAAATGTACATATTGGATTGTTGGATATAGGGGAGGAAAAGGATGGCGAAGAGAGAAGTGGAAATGATGTTTATTTTTATGATTCTGACATGGAGGAGGACTCAGTCATGAGCTTTGAGATTCTTCCATCTACAATTCTATTATCTACCCTATTTTGTATTGCCATTGCTATTCCAACCTATAGTAGCAGTGACTTAGTATCTATGTTTTGATTTTGATGACTTAATGAGAAAACTACAATTTATGGTTCTAATTTCTTGTGTGCTTGTCATTTGATCATCATTGATGCAATACTGGTAAGTACTGAGTAGTAACTAGTTGCATGATTGAATTTGTATCATGTAAATGCTCTAGGCTCTAAATTATAACAAAATTTCAATTTTTGTTTATATTTCATTTTTGCATTTGTAATTTGTTTTTTTAATAAATATAGATTTTTTAAGATATATGTAAGTCATGTCCTCTGTGTCCTATTTCTGGGGTTGTCGTGTCTCATGTTAGACACTTGTTTTTCCATATCCTCTATGTCCCATGTTCTCATGTCAGACACTTGTTTTTCCATGTCCTCTATGTCCCATGTTCCCATGTCAGGTGACTTAGATTATCATATTATTATGTCATTTTAATATATCCTAGGTATAATACATATATCCAGGGTTACAATGATGAGCATGTTGATTTGGGGTAGCATCGAATGTGCTCTAGCCACGAAATTTTGTGGAGAGGTTGGGGCACATAAGATCTCCAATACCTAGAAAGGGTTTGGGTGGATTCTAAAATATTAAAATAATTAATATTTTTAATGGAGTCCCTAAGTCTAAACTTAGGGAAAATAAAATATTAATATGAATTAATATGAATCTGTGTTAGAATGGTCCAAAAGACATGGATCAAGTCAGATCTAATCTTAGCTGTTGATTAGGGACTTAATCTCGGCCGTTGAGATGTCAATAGAAAAAGTATAAGAGGAGGCTTGAGGGGCACTTTGAGAACATACTGAGGGAGACCAGTCAGTTCAATTTTTGCAGTGGGGTTTGCTGAGAAATTGAACCAGTGATCTAGAGAGCAGTCAGGAGGCAACAAGTATGGAACAGAGAGATGGAAGATCAGCACAGAAGAGGCAGACGCAGAGCCAGAGGAAGCCACGCAGAGGCAACGGAGACTGCACAGAGCCAAAAGGGCCTGCGTCATCCACGCAGAGGCTGCAAGAGTGACGCAGAATCCCAAAGAGGCTACGCAAAGCCTCAGTAGGCTGACACAGAGGGTTTTAGGTTGACGCAGATGGTTTTAGGTTGACGCAGAGGATTTTAGGGTGTAGCAGAGGTTAGTAAGGCCTACGCTAGGTTTAGAAAAGTGCTGGAAGTTTGTCTATCTGTGGGTAAGCCAGTTTGGCACCCTGTTGTACAAGAAAAATGCTAAATAATAAAATCCTCCCTTGCTGCACCGGTTTTCCCACATTGGGTGTTTCCGGGGACATTAGTCCAAAATAACTGTGTCAATGTGTGCATATGTTTGTTTCTGTATTACGGTGTGATATCTGCAGCAGTATTTATTTTAATGTTTGTTGAAGTAATTTCATGAATAACTTATGATGAAATAAGTAGGAAAAATAAATCAGTTGCTGCAGTGATAGAATTTTCACATGGTATCAGAGCAAGTAATCAGAGACAGAAAGGGAAAATCAGTTATGGGTCGAGACTACAATGTAGAGGCATCCACCTCAAGGGCCTCACGCAGATTTTCAGAAGATTGCAGAAGAGAGAGAGATTTCGATTTCTCTATGTTAGCTTCCAGGTTGGAAGAAGAAGTGGCGCGCATGACTATGTTGCATCATCAGAAGTATGGTATATAGACAGTGGAGTCTTGTGGCATATGACGAGAATCAAGGAGTGTTTCTCAGAATATCAAGAAGAGAAGATGAACTTTCAGATCACCATGGGGAACAAGGCAAAGTGTACTCCAGTGGGAAAGGGTACCATAGTTTTTCAGACAGAATCGGGAGAGAGGTTCCGTGCCACAAATGTGTTGCATGTGCCAGGATTGGGGATGAACTTACTTTCCGGTCACAACTACAAGGCAAGGGCTATGACGTCTACTTCCTCAAGGAAAAGGTATAGGTCAAACACCTGAGCTGGAAAAAGAAAGTGCAGATCGGGATCAAAAGTAATTGGTTGTACAGATTACAACTAGAATCTCCAATGGCACTAATAGGCAGTCATGAGGACAAAGACTTGAACAAACTACGGCACAGAAGGATGGGTCACTTGCACCATGGAGCTCTAAGAATTCTCAGGAGCACTGTAACAGGAGTTTCGGATCTAAGTATGAAACGAGATGATGTATGCAGGGGATGAGCTCTAGTAAAGTATGCCAAGGCGACATTTCCTAGGAGCAACTACAGGGCCAAGAGTGTACTAGGATTGATACACTCAAATATCTGCAGACCTATGTCCATCAAAGCACTCACCAGTGCCGAGTATTTCCTTATCTTCATTGATGACCACTTGAGGAAAACTTGGACCTATTTTTTGAAAACCATGGATAAGGTTTTCTATCGATTCAAGGAGTTCAAGGCTCTAGTGGAGAATCTGACAGGTAAGAAAATAAAAGTCTTGGGCTCAGATAATGGTGGAGAATATGTCGATAAGGACTTCATTGATTATTGCGCTAAGAAGGGCATCAAAAGGGAGTGGACATCTCCTTACAATTCAGAGCATAATGGGGTCGCAGAAAGGAAAAACAGGACTATTGTAGAAGCAACTAGGGCCATGTTGTATGATTAGGATACGCCAAATTCCTGTGGGCAGAGGCATGCAACACAAATGTCTACGTTCAGAACAGGACTCCTCATTGGGCATTGGGCAAGATTGCTCCAGAGAAAGTCTTCACTGGGAAGACACCTGAAGTCAGTCATTTCAGGATATTTGGGAGTTTGGCATATTGTCGCATACCCGAAGAAAAGAGGAAGAAGCTGGATCAGACTGCAGAAAAGGGGTATCTGGCAAGATATAGCGAGAATGCTAAGGCATACAAGATCTATCTTCCAGAGAGCAAGAGGGTAGTAGTACAACGAGATGTAAAGTTCATGGAGGACAAAGCTTTCAGAAGATCTCGTGAAATGCCTTCCAAGGAGCAGTCGAAAGAGGATCCGTTGGTCATACCTCCTCAACCAACAGAAGTGAAGAATCCTTCCTCAGATCAGGAAGATTCTCAGGATGAGGAAGAGGAGTGAACAGAAGCACCTATTGGCAAAGGAAGAACCAGCAGGGAACTTTGTCAGATTCTGCGTGATGCAGAAAACTTCATCGAAGAGCCAAGGAACAGTAAAAGGGAGTGAAAACAGCCAGATAGGTATCATGCGTTAGTAGCTCGGGATGGAGAGCCTACCAACTTCAAGGAGGTAGCTCAGCATCAAGTCTGGCTAGATGCAATGGTGGAGTATAACTCCATAATGGTAAATGATATCTGGGAGGTGGTGTCAAGGCCTCAAGACAGATCTGTGGTAGGTTCAAGATGGATCTACAAGATCAAATATGTTGCGGACGGAACTATTGAAAAATACAAGGCCAGGTTTGTAGCTAAGGGGTATGCTCAAAAGGAAGGGATTGACTATGAGGAAACCTTCGCCCCAATAGCCAGGTATATATCTATTAGGACCGTGATATCTCTTGCAGCCCAAATGGGATGGGAGATCCATCATATGGATGTCAAGACGACATTTCTTAACGGGGTAATAGAAGAAGAAGTATACATTGAACAACTAGAGGGCTTTGAAACTCATGAGAAGAAGTCTCATGTATGCAGACTGAAGAAAGCCTTGTATGGGCTAAAGCAGGCACCAAGAGCGTGGTATGGTTGAATAGATGGCTACTTGCAGAAAATAGGGTTTGTCAAGAGTGACGCGGATCTGAATCTCTACTATCTGGTCATAGAGAGCGAGCCACTTATCTTAGTATTATATGTGGATGATCTCTTCCTAATAGGATCATCCATACTCATTGAACACTGTAAGAAAAATCTAGCCACAGAGTTCGATATGAAGGATCTGGGACGAATGCACTATTTCCTAGGGTTGGAAGTTTGGCAGCAGAAAGGAGAAATCTTCCTTGGGCAAGGAAGGTATGCTATAGAAATCCTGAAAAGGTTCAAGATGGGAGACTGTAGATATGGCTACGCCAAAGATCACCAACTGGAAGAAGATTGATGCATCAGAAGACAAGGATGTTGATCCCACCCTATACTGACAGCTCATAGGGTCCCTGATGTATCTAGTCAATACCAGGCCAGATATTTGCTACGCTGTCAACACCCTCAGTCAGTTCATGGTGGAACCAAAGAGGGCTCACTAGGCAGCAACCAAGCACGTTCTCGGGTATTTACAGGGAACAATTGATTACGGGCTCTTGTACAACAAGGGGAAGGATATCAGGTTGAGTGGATTTACTGATGCAGATTGGGCAGGAAGTTCAGTGGACCGGAAAAGTACCTTTAGGTATTGTTTCAACATTGGATCAGGAATAACCTCCTGGTGCAGTAGGAAACAGAAGTCTGTGGCTCTGAGCTCGTCTGAGGCAGAATATATGGCAGCAAGCATAACTTCGTGTGAGGCCATATGGCTTAGAAAACTGTTGGTAAACCTATTCAGAGGAAATATGGAGGCGACCAGGATCATGTGTGATAATTAGAGTTGCATCAAACTCTCTGAGAATGCAGTATTTCATGATAGGTCAAAGCATATTGATATCCGATGTCACTTTGTCAAAATTTGTGTCCAACGAGGAGCTGTACAGTTGAGCTACACTCCTACAGGGGTACAAGTGGCAGATATCCTCACCAAGGCCCTTGAAAAGTCAAAATTTGACAACTTCAGGGAAAAGATGGGGATGGTAAAGAACCACTTTAGCAGCACTAATGAAGAGGTAGTTGCAGTACAGATGCAGTGTTGGGAGAAAGGACCAACAACAGCAGAGATGCAGAGGAAGTTGCAGTGCGGATGCAGTGTTGGGAGAAAGGACCAGCAGCAGCATGGATGCAGAGGGAGATGTCGTACAGATGCAGCAGTGGCAGTAGCAGAGTCATGGGCAGCAGTACAGGAGGCAGCAGTGCAAAGGATGTTGGGTAGGAAGGCCTAGCATCAGCACAGGTACCAATGTCGAATGATCAGAGTAATACTCAGTGAGGATTATTGCTAGAGCACAGTCTTCGCTAAGAAGGAGTGTTGATTTGGAGTAGCATCGGATGTGCTCTAGCCACGAAATTTGGTGGAGAGGTTGGGGCACATAAGATCTCCAATACCCAGAAAGGGTTTGGGTAGATTCTAATCAGATCAGGAGATATTAAAATAATTAATATTTTTAATGGAGTCACTTAGGGAAAATAAAATATTAATATGTATTAATATGAATTTGTGTTAGAATGGTCCAAAAGACATGGATCAAGCCAGATCTAATCTTAGTCGTTGATTAGGGACCTAATCTTGGTCGTTGAGATGTCAACAAAAAAAGTATAGGAGGAGGCTTGAGGGGCACTTGGAGAACACACTGAAGGAGACCAGACAATTCAGTTTCTGGAGCGGGGTTTGCTGAGAAATTGAACCAGTGGTCTGGAGAGCAATCAGGAGGCAACAAGTACAAAACAGAGAGACAGGAGATCAGCGCAGAATAGGTATACGCAGAGCCAGAGGAAGCCATGCAGAGGCAGCAGAGACTGCGCAAAGCCAGAAGGGCCTACGCCATCCACGTAGAGGCTACAGGAGTGATGCAGAAGCCCAAAGAGGTTATGCACAGCCTCAGTAGGTTGACGCAGAGGGTTTCAAGTTGACACGGAGGGTTTCAGGTTGACGCAGAGGTTTTCAGGCTATAGCAGAGGTCAGTAGGGCCTACGCTGGGTTTAGAAAAGTGTTGGAAGTTTGTCTATCTATGGGTAAGCCAGTTTGGCACGCTGTTGTACAAGAAAATTGCTGAATAATAAAATCCTCCCTTGTTGCACCGGTTTTCCCACATTGGGTTTTTCCAGGGACATTAGTCCAAAATAACTGTTGGGCATTGGATAATCCAGCGCTCCCCGTGTGTTTCGTGACATGGACTAACCGCCACTCGAGGATCCGTTAACTCTGGCGATGCGTCCGTTTACTAACACCTGCAGGTTTTGGTGTAACGCAATCATGATCCCAACAAGTGGTATCAGAGCCAAAGGTCTCGAGTTCGAATCACACCTGACTCGCGCTGGGGGGGGAGATTGTTGGGCATTGGATAATCCAGCGCTCCCCATATGTTTCGTGACATGGACTAACCGCCCCTCGAGGATCCGTTAACTCTGGCGATGCGTCCGTTTACTAACACCTGCGGGTTTTGGTGTAACGGCAATCGTGATCCCAACAATAACTGTGTCAATGTGTGCATATGTTTGTTTCTGTATAACGGTGTGATATCTGCAGCAATATTTATTTTAATGTTTGTTGAAGTAATTTCATGAATAACTTATGATGAAATAAGTAGGAAAAATAAATTAGTTGCTGTAGTGATAGAATTTTCACAAAGCATGGGTAATCTAAAGGTGTTTAGCGAGGTTGCATTAAAGGTACATGTTGATAATAGGTAATAAATATCATCTCTCTATGATATTTTTTATTAGTCGTATTTAGATATGCCATAGATGTTGTACTTCTTTGGAAGGAAATTTCTCACTGTTCAGACATTCTCTAAGTTCTCTTTATCTTTTGAAAACTTTGTTCTAAATTTACCCTGTTAAATATGAGCACGCCATACTTCCTTTTCAAATTAAGGATTAAACTGACCTTAGGTGCATCATGAAATCACATATGAGTACTCAAAGAGAATGGCATTGATCAACAAAAGTGATCATTTTACTATTGAGTTCCAAAAGCTATGTCAGAGTGCAGTTTATAACACCTATAATATGTATAGCCATGACAAAACAGACTGATAAAAGAATTCTAGTATTTGTCCTCCAAACTAGAAATAAAAAAGAAATAGAGAAATGCATCAACAATCTTACAGCAGTGATAGGTATCTCACAAGTGTCAAACCATGCTGGCATCCTTGCTCCATCTGCCACAATAAAGAACATACCAGATAAGCATATATTTCACAAACCAATAGCACTTGTGATACAAAGGTTATGTTTAAACTAGCTAAAACATTCATTATCTCAAAACACTAACAAAAATGTCCATTATTCAAGCTAGGGTTCAAATCAGTTGGAGAATACATATGAACTAAACTAATAGCACAAACAAAAGCATAAATCAAAAATCCCACAGTATATATGATGCATAATTGTCCACACTGATGATAACATTCAAAACTAATAGTAAGTCTACATATGCATCTCCAAGGCAACACAACAGAAACGCCTTTTGATCATGCCACTACACAACAATAGTCATAAAAATCAGCTTTTCTAATCAAACAAAATTTACATTAACATTTGCCTCCTACATCTCCACACCCAACACACCCCTCCAACAACTTTCCAAGAATTAGGCATCCCACTTAACCACTGAATCATTTGTTGGGGGGATATAGTTGCACCAGATGGAATCTCAAATTGCTCTAGACCTTGATCTGGGACTGGTACTCCAAGAAGTCTAGAAGATTGAGTGAATAGATGATGGAAATAACTTGAATATCGGTGAGTTCAGTCATACCTAGGCTACTTGGGAGCACGAGCAGGAGCGTGAGCAGGGAGTGATATTTTCAAAAGCTTCCCGGTCGGGAGTGATTTTGAGAGCGATTTTTATATAATATATATTTTGATGCATATATGTAAACAAAAGCATGTAGAATGATGAATTAGTGATAACAAAAAAAAAACATGGATTAAACCATGCAACATCATTCATCTAGTAGTTATAATCGTCATCAACCACAGGGCCACAAATTACAAGTTTTCATTTATATAGCATGTAAGGGTGCCCATAACCAAAATAGCATCGAGTGCAATGCATCTCTGAACCAAAAATACATCAACAAATATCCTCTAGATGGTCTCTAGCATCCAAAAAGTCATGCTACAACAAATACCTAAATATCATCAAAATCACTCTCTAAGCATTAACATAAGATAGAAAAATATGTAGCATGTCAAGTCAAGATTTTGCTTGAGTGATGGATACATTTTTAGTAGGTCATGATAGAGGATTTTGACAACCAATGTCATTAACATCAAGGTACATAGAGGGCTTGGTGCTCTTGATTAAATATGAATTCCATACCCTAGTACATGACAAAATCCAATGGAAACATTGCAATCCCCCTCAATCTTGAAATCTTGAAAAACTGATAAGTCTGCTAGATTTTGAGTGAGATCTAAAGTTCTACTTTCTCCATATGAAATCCAATGAGATCGGAACCACTCTCAGACATCCTAATTCATTTCATGGCAAAGTTAAAAAATTTAGTAAAAGGATGAAAATGAAAGATAAAGGAAAATCTCACTTTGAGAATTTAACATTACCATGAATTGTATATCGATACTAGGGCCATAGGCCTGAATATCTTAGAGGCTGAAAATCTCAATCAAAGTTTAGCCCTAGTCTGTGACCTGGTTAAGAGTATAACAAGTACGTGGTTGTGTCTTTCATGTGATGGTTACTAGGTGATGGGGGTTTGTCAATTAGGGTAATTGACAACAGTTTATATTACACAAGTTCAGTCATCTAAAGGTTGTTAGAAGACTGATATGTGGGCTGTCCTTGCTGCCCTATTTAGGATTTTCTCAATGCATGAACAGTCAACATATATCAACCCTTAAATCTATTCTAAACTTCAGTTGAAGAGAAATCTATTATGGGCACAAGTGGAGAGGGTTGAGACACTAAAAGGGGTTGTATTATCTCTGGTTTGACGGAAACCGTGACTTAGTTTGTGTACATAGTTCTGTGAGAAATTTGATCCAAAAAAGGGAGCTAAACTACTCTGAAGACTGCTCAAAATAAGTGTGTGAAAGTGGACAGAGGTAGGGTGAAATGTGTATGGCTGTAGCGCTATCTTGAGGTGAGGAGATGTGGGCAGAATTAAGGAGAGATGTGTACTAAAGGTGATGAGATGAAGAAAGCCTATGCATAGTGTCTTTGTGGAATGTTGGTGGTTGTGCCAAGGAGCCCTAGATCAGTCAAAGTGTTTACTATGTGTGAGCAGTTTTGGATGCCTTTAGGAGAGTGACAAAGGAGCTGACATGGCACAGTGTAAGGGAAGATTTGTGTGCCCTAGTTCAGTAGGTTGCAGATGGGCAACTTCAGTGATATGAGGGCAGATTGTTGAGCCCAAAGTTCTGTCACCTTTGGAGCAGCAAGGAGATGGATGGTGGGTAGATCTGGAAGACCTCATGTACATTGACCTTTGGAGCAGCGAAGGGACTCTTAGGAGGCAGATTTGATGGAGCCCTAGTTCAAGGATTTGCTGTTTCAAATCATTGATAAGAGGGTAGATCCGGAAGACCCTATGAGCAAACATCTTGGTGGAGCAAGAGGGCTGCTACTGGGCAGATAGTTGAGCCTATGTTCAATCGCTCTTGGAGCAGGAGGAGGATTGATAGTGGTTGGTTGGGCAGCAGGAGATGCAAGCATTCTGAAGTTGCAAAAGTTGCAGTGATCGACAGATGGGGAGGCAAAGTACCCACCAGATCTGTTTAAGGTACGTGGACTAAAAGGGTTGTGGAGCGCTACATCAGCGAGTAGGTCAATTGTATCTTGTTCAGGGAAAGATTGGTGTTCATAGTTATTGGCACTAAGACCTAGTTGTGTCCTTATATCAGGGTTGAATGTAAGGGTCATCATCCCTGGTACAGGATCCCTAAGACTGTTATATTAAAGCTTGTAATATAACTAATGGGTTAAAAGTTAAAAATTGTCATGTGCACAAGATTGATTCATAGCTTTTTGTTGTTAAAATTTCTATTTTCCCACCCCGGTTTTCAGTTTCTCCTTATTTCTCCCATGTAGTTAAATGCCCTTTCCCATAACCATACATTCAACAAGCTGGAAAAATAAATTTTGCTGAAAACACAAATTCTGGAAAATTTACAGAATGCTGGAAATTGCAGAAATAAAAATCAGCAGTAATAAACAGCCATAAAACACATTAAAACACTGATATTTTTGGTCAACGTGACCCTGGAAAAACCCCCTACAACTCTTGGGGAAAACCAGTTTGAGAGCTCTTCTTTATTTCTGAAAAATGTCTTTTTACAGGTAGAAAATTTCAGCAAAAATTACAGCAAATTTTTTTTTATTTTCAGCAAGCAAACTTATCCGTTTTCAGCCCAACGGACCACCTGAAACTTCTCAGTAAAAAATCAGCTTTTTCTGCTTGTTCTTGCTACTGTTCTGCTTGTCTTTCTGCTGTTCTGATTTTGCTGAAGCGCTGCCTGGTATGTGTGCCAAACTGCTGCCTCTTTCTCCTTCTTGTCCAGAAATCTCCCTTGCTCTCTTGCTCTCCTTCTCCCAATCTGCTCATGAAAGAATGAATGATCTTTTCCTCCTTTCCTCCTTTAATATAACTCCAAGTGACTTTTGGGTGATCCAAGTGACTTTTGGGTGATCTCTAAATCCAATGGCTGAAATAGATTTAGATCAATGGCTGAGATTAAATGCACATTTAAATCTTACTTTCTATTTTTTAATTCACCCCACTTTAATAAAGACCCACTTAGTCATTTATTTCCAAAGTCACTTTTCCTTTCTAATTTTTCATTGACTTTATAAAAGTCACTTTAAAATTAGACTTAGTAACTTTATCACTTAAAGTCACTTTTAAATTAGAATTTAACTTTATAAAAATTATAAAGTCACTTAGGAGAAAAATTAAAATCTTTTGGACACTTTTCCCTAGGCCAAAGATCAAAGCCTAAGGGAACCACCTGTCCTCCGGTACCAAATTTCAACACTCCCTCTTACCGAGGAAGGTGTTCCTCACCACACCCATCTTGTCTCTGAAGTAAACATGTTTGCCCCGTGGTAAGGCTTTGGTAAGAATGTCTGCTACCTGCTCATCAGTGGAAATATACTCAAGCTTCACAGCTCCCTTCTGAACATAGTCTCTGATGAAATGATATCTGATCCCGATATGCTTTGACCTGTCATGAAACACTGGATTCTCTGTGAGTTTAATGCAACTCTGATTATCACAGTAAATCACTGAAGGTCTCAACGGCTGACAAAATAAGCCAAACAACATCTTGCGAAGCCAGATGGCCTCACAACTAGCTGGACTGGCTGCCATATACTCTGCTTCTGCTGATCTCAGTGCTACTGACTGCTGCTTCCGGCTGAACCATGACACTACTGCTGAACCCAACCCAAAACAGCACCCTGAAGTGCTCTTCCTATCAGAAGCACAACCTGCCCAATCAGAATCAGTGTATCCTACCAATCTCACTCCATCTCCCTGCTTGTAGTCCAGACCATAATCCACTGTCCCCTGCAAGTACCGCAAAATGTTTTTTGCAGCCACCCAGTGAACCTTCCTAGGCTCACACATAAACTGACTCATCGTGTTGACTGCCAAACAGATATCTGGTCTAGTGTTGACCAAATACATCAAGGAACCAATCAGCTGCCTGTACAATGTAGGATCCACCAACTCGGAATCCGAAGCATGAAGCTTCTTCCAGTTGGTGATCATCGGTGTCGACATGGGTCTACAATCCTCCATGTGAAATCTGCTAAGGATGTCCACAATATACTTCCCCTGCCCCAGGAAGAAATGCCCCTCCTCCTGCCACACCTCCAAACCCAAAAAGTAATGCATCAAGCCAATGTCCTTCATCTCAAACTCCGTTGCAAAATCTCTCTTGCAGTGCTCTATGAGTCTCTCTGCACCTGTAATGACCAAGTCATCCACATACAGCACCAGAATGAGAGGCTCCTCACCTATCACAATAAAGTAAAGGGTCGGATCTGCCTCACTCTTTGTGAAACCCATCCCCTGCAAATAAGTATCTATCCTGGAGTACCAAGCTCTGGGAGCTTGCTTCAGGCTATAAAGGGCCTTCTTCAGTCT
>APFE030844025.1:54422-70078 GCA_000404065.3 Pinus taeda
AAAATTATAAAGTCACTTTAGGAGAAAAATTAAAATCTTTTGGACACTTTTCCCTAGGCCAAAGATCAAAGCCTAAGGGAACCACCTGTCCTTCGGTACCAAATTTCAACATTTGTTTTCCGTTGTGTAAAGGAGGAGTTTTGTGCCATTTCATTGAATTTGTGTCAGTGATCTTAAACATAAACCTGATTATTAAGAGCCGGAGAAAAGTCAACATGGTATCAGAGCTACTTTGAAGGGCCACTGGATTAGAGTGTGTGCATTGAAGCAACTCAAAGGGATTTAAGATTGTCTAGAGCATGGAGCAGAAGGTTTTGCTAAGGGCATGGAGATGTGGTCTGAAATGACTAAGTGGTGAACCTAGTGAACAACAGTTTGTCGTGTGGCAAGTCGTTGATCATGGACTTCCTATGACTTGTCATGAATCGTTGCGACTACTCAAGGGTTTCCTTGGCATGGATGAGTTGGCTTCATGTGATGGACAAGATGATGGTAGGCTAGTATCTTCCTTTAGTCGTGATGTTGCACATCCTAGATTGGAGCCATGTGCATGTATAGTGTTTGACCCAGCAGGATGACATCAGTTGTTATGTTGGGTTGCGGTAGTGATGTGGCCCATGTTCAACCGTAAGCTCGGATTGACCTTGTAGGACACAAGCTCAGTAGCAATGTGAACTAGTGGAGGTTGTAGACTCAAAGGGAGTCTAGCTTCAGAGGGAGATTCCTTATGGAAGTTTGAATCTTCAAGTTCTGACGAGATGAGGCAGAGACACTACCGAGATATTGTGGTTCATATCTACAAGGTATGTTGCAGTGGCGAATGCCAAAGATTGGGTTAGTGTCGCCAGCTATGATGGTTATTTCCATGCATTGGAAGTACCTCACTCGCTAAGAGGGAGTGTTGACTTGTGTAGCATGGGAAGTACTCCCACAACCATAGGGTACTGAGTTTGGGAGAAACTGACACACAAGGTTTTTGTGGGCGAAGTACCTCTTAGCCATTACCCGTGGGTAGTATCCATAGGAGAAAATTTTTCTCCTATATGGCCCTCAGCCGACAGCCAACAGACCCTTGTAGCCACCAGATAGCTCGATGTGCCACTATCTCTGCCACCTGAGCTAGCCATATGCTCCTTCACCCATCTATTATGATCATATGTTTGAAGGTGGGCCTTCCAACCGTGAAGGTATGGCTATTCATTGTGTAGTTGGGTATTTTTGTTTACTTATCCTGGACACTTTTGGGCATGAATTAGTGGGGGGATTCGGTAGAAAAAGTGGCCTAGTTTGTACTCGTCTCATGTGTCCAATTTGATGGTTAACCTTGTATCCTAGTCTCGTGGGATCTCCTTTATTGGCTACTAGCTTTAGGTGTGGCACTACATGGGAAACCCCAATTTTGGTTGCATGGTCTTGCTTCCCAACACCATATACATCACTCCCCTCCACTCATTATAACCCTATTCACCATATTTCCTATTCGGGTCCACATTTGTAAATTCGGTCCACAAAGAGTTAGCTTGGCCCTCCCCATGTCTACATCTTGGGTCGGGCTCGAAATAATGTCTCGAAGGTTAATGCAACTAAAAGAGAAAAAAAACATACTTTGGCCACTTTCAACGGGAAGTGTATCATAAAATGCAAAAGATGGTTGGGACAAACAAATTTAGCACATGGGAAAAAGCCAAACATGAGATCTACCCCTATCATCATGGCCATCACCCTGGTTCCTAGGGCCCCTCATATTGGCCCCTTACATCATTAAGGAACCCATGATTGTCCCAACCCTTGGTGGGTAATGAACTGCCCCACCTTAAGGGGGTATTCACTGTTATATCTTACATATCATGCTCTCATCCTCTGGAGCCCCAAGCAGTTACAAAAGGAAAAAAGGCATATGAAGAGGGGTGGAAAACCAATGGTCCAGCTAACTCATGTACCATGATTACTCCCTCCTACATTCATATACCCAAGTGTGGAATTCCCTTATTTTAGCTACCCTTTGTACTGTGGCATGTGGCTTGGAGCTTTCCCCTAATGCCCCACTCCATTCCATCATTACTTCACATACTATCTACCATTTGATGGATGTACCATGGACATGTCACCCCCCTTAGAGGCTGAAACCACCTAACAGGGTCCTTGGTTAACCTTCTTCTTGAACTTGGAGACACTTGTACGTTCTCAAACCCATTATGGAAGGGCATGCCACTATGAAATGTCCACTTGGTTCCATGATTTGTAAGTTCATTTACTCAAATACACTAATGTTCAGTTGTATTGGAAGGTGTGGGGACACATTGGATCTTATACAAGATTGCAAGTGAGTCTTTGTTTGGGGTTTGGTCTCCCTATACGAGGTCCAAGCCCTCCAGAGGGTCATATTGACATTTGTAGGGTGAGCGTTGAGAGCCATGGGTCTCCACCATAACAGAGAGCAGATTGCCACTCCATGGGATCCTTCAGTTTCACTCATGGCTTGCTTGTGTTCCACCTATTGGATGATGATGGTGCACCTAGACCAAATTGCTCAGCGGGCTCCATTCTTGCACCACACACTCAACAGTTGATCCAAGTCCAAAATTGTGGATTTTGGGTAGCATCTGATGTGCTCTAGCTCCAAAATTTTGTGGAGGGGCTAGAATACATGAGATCTCCAAGACCCAGAAATCGTTTGGAGAAATTCCACCCGGATGAGGAGTTTTTAAAATAATTAATATTTTTAATGGGTTCCTAAATCTAAACCTAGGAAAATAAAAATATTAACGGGTATTAATAAAGATAAGGGTGAGAAGCTTCAAAGAAACAAGGATCAAGTCTGTTTTAATCTTAGTCATTCATTAGAGACTTAATCTCAGTCAATGATTCATAAACGGGAAAGGTATAAGAGAAGATTTGAGGATCATTTGGAGACGCATCGGCAGATACTCAGTATCCTGAGGAAAATCGATTCTCAAAGAGAAGACCGATTTCAAAGGGAGAGATGCAGGGTGGAGGAAGAGGAGGGCATCAACAGTGGTCGGTGACTGAGGAGGAGGTGACGCCAGTGACTGAGGAGAAGGTGACGCAGGGATATCAAGAGACAGCGCAGAGGGAAGACATAGTCCCCACGCAAGCTGACGCAAAGTGACGCAAAAGTGACGGAGAAGTGGGAGAAGGGTCTCCGAGGTGTCAGAAAGTTTCTAGGAGATGAATGAACCTTGTCTCAGGTGTTTTCTCTCAGTAGTGTCTCAGTTTCTCTATAAAATCATTCCTTTTAAAGCAATTGTTGTTCAAGATTAATAAAACCCTGATCTGTTGCACTGGTTGTCCGACATTGGGTTTTTCTAAGGACAATTGTCCAAAAAAAACTGTGTTGATGTGATTGGTTCTTGTGCTTGTATATAACTGTTATTTTCTCTATGTAATTATGTGATAACTCCAGTAGAATTTATTTTAATATTTACTGAAGGGATTTCGTAAATAACTTATTGTGAGAAATAAGTAGGTGAAATAAATCAGTTGTTGCAATAGAATTTCGCATTTGGAAATTTTCACATGGTATCAGAGCAAAGATCGGGCAATAGGAGAGAAGAAATCTCCTATGAGTCAAAAGCATGATATTAAGGCATCAACTCAGAGGGACTCACGTAGATCTCCAGAGAAAGAAGAAAGCACGAAGAACATGGAATATGATTATTCTATGGTATATTCCAGATTGGAAGAAGAAGTCGCTTGCCTAGCAAGCTCTGCCTCCTCTGAGGTTTGGTATATAGATAGTGGAGCTTCTTGGCATATGATAGGGATACGAGAATGTTTTTCAAATTATCAGGAAGAAAGGATGAATTTTCATATCACTATGGGAAATAAGGCAAAATGTACCCCCGTAGGAAGAGGTACTGTAGTCTTTCAAACAGAAGCAGGAGATCGGCTTCGAGTAACCAATGTGCTGCATGTGCCAGGATTGGGGATGAACTTACTCTCTGTATCTCAACTTCAAAACAAGGGCTAGGACATTTACTTCATTAAGGAGAAAGTATATGTCAAACACCCGAGTTGGAAAAATAATGCCCAAATTGGAGTCAGAAGTAACAGGTTGTATAGATTACAACTAGAATCTCCAATGGCATTATGGCACTAATAGGCAACAGTGAGGATAAAGATTTGAATGAACTATGGCCCAGGAGGAGGGGACACTTTCACCATGGTGCCCTGAGAATTCTCGGAAAAACAGTATCATGAGTTCCAAAATTAAGTACTGAACAAGATGATGTATGCAGAGGGTGCGCTCTAGCCAAGTATGTCAAAGCAGCTTTTTCCAAAAGTAACAATAGGGCTCAGAGTGTTCTGGGATTGATACACTCAGATATCTGTGGACCTATGTCCACAAAAGCTCTTAGTGGTGTCGAATACTCTGTCACCTTCATCGATGAACATTCTAGGAAGACTTGGATCTACTTTCTGAAAACCAAGGATGAGGTCTTTGGTTGATTCAAAGAGTTCAAGGCTCTAGTAGAGAATATGACAGGAAAGAAGATAAAAGTGTTGCACTCAAGCAATGGTGGAGAGTACATTGACAAAGACTTCACCGATTTTTGCGCTAGGGAAGGCATCAAAAAAGAGTGGACAGCTCCCTACAATTCAGAGCAGAATGGAGTCGCAGAAAGGAAAAACAGGACTATTGTGGAAGCAACTAGAGCAATGTTGTATGATCAAGATATGCTCAAATTCTTGTGGGCAGAAGCATGCATAATGACAGTTTATGTCAAGAACAGGACTCCTCACAAGGCATTGGCCGAGATCACTCCGGAAAGTGTCTTCACTGAGAAGACACCTGAAGTCAGTGATTTCAAGATATTTGGGAGTTTGGTGTATTGTCGTATACCCGAAGAAAAGAGAAAGAAATTGGATCAAACTACTGAGAAAGGATATCTTGTGGGATATAGCAAGAATGCTAAGGCATATAGAGTCTATCTTCTAGGGAATAGGAAGGTAGTAGTTCAGCGGGATGTAAAGTTCATGGAAGACAGAGCTTGCAGCAAATCCCGCGAATGTCTTCTGAAGAGCAGACAAAAGACGATCTGTTGGTCCAACCACTTCGACCAACAGAAACTAATACCATCAATTCTCCTAAAGGCAAAGCTTCAGAACAGGAGGAATCTCAGGAAGAGGAAGAACTGATAGATGTACCCACTACCAATGGAAGGACAAGCCGGGAACTCCAACAGATTCTACGGGATGCAGAGGACTTCATTGGTGCACCCAGTAATGATAAAAGGGAGTGAAGACAACTAGACAAATACCAAGCCTTAGTAGCTCAGGTTGGGGAACCCTCTAGTTTTCAGGACGTCGTTCCGCATCAAGTATGGGTAGATGTTATGGTGGAGGAATACAATTCTATAATGGTCAATTATGTCTAGGAAGTGGTACCTAGGCCTCAGAACAGGTCAGTGGTAGGTTCGAGATGGATCTACAAAGTCAAATATGTTGCAGACGGCAGTGTGGAGAAATACAAAGCCAGGTTTGTGGCTAAGGGGTATGCTTAGAAGGAAGGGATAGACTACGAAGAAACTTTCGCCCTAGTAGCCAGGTATACTTCTATTAGAACCATGATATCCCTTGCAGCACAGATGGGGTGGGAGATTCACCAGATGGATGTCAAGACGGCATTCTTGAACGGGGTGATAGAAGAAGAAGTATACATTGAACAACCAGAAGGTTTTGAGACACATGAGAAGGAATCTCATGTATGCAGGTTGAAGAAAGCCTTGTATGGATGGGCTTAAATAGGCACCTAGAGCATGGTACCATCGAATTGATGGCTACTTGCAGAAGATGGGATTCGTCAAGAGTGACGCAGATCCTAATCTCTACTATCTTGTCGTAGAGAATGAGCCTCTAATCCTGGTTAACACTTTTCTTGAGAGGATCATCTAGGCTCATCAAAGACTGCAAGGAGAACGTAGCCACAGAACTCGACATGAAGGATTTGGGACAGAGGCATTATTTCCTGGGGTTGGAAGTTTGGCAATAGAAGGGTGAGATCTTCCTTGGACAAGAGAGATATGCTATAGAGATCTTGAAAAGATTCAGGATGCAGGACTGTAGACCTATGGCTACTCCAATGATCACCAACTAGAAGAAGATTAATGCATCAGAAGATAAAGACATTGATCCCACCTTGTAAAGGCAGCTTATAGGGTCTCTGATGTATCTGGTCAATACCAAGCCAGACATTTGTTACGTTGTCAACACCCTCAGTCAGTTCATGGTGGAACCCAAGAGGGCGCACTAGGCAACAGCCAAACATGTTCTCAGGTATATACAAGGAATATTCGAGCATGGACTATTGTACATGCAAGGCAATGACATCAGGCTGAGTGGGTTCACTGACGCAGATTGGGCTAGAAGTTCAGTAGATTGGAAAAGTACAATTGGGTAATGTTTCAACATTGGATCAGGAATGACCTCCTGGTGTAGTTGAAACAGGGATTCGTGGCTCTGAGTTCAACTGAAGCAGAATATATGGCAGCTAGCACAACTTCATGCGAAGCCATATGGCTTAGGAAATTTCTTGTGAATCTATTCAGGAGAAGGATGGAAGCGACCAGGATTTTGTGTGATACTTAGAGTTGCATCAAGCTCTCTGAGAATCCAATATTTCATGATCGATCGAAACACATTGATATCAGGTGTCACTTTGTTAGACACTGTGTCTAACGAGGGGCATTATAGTTGAGGTACACTCCAACAGGAGAACAGGTAGCAAACATCCTCACCAAGGCTCTCGGAAGAACAAAGTTTGTTTATTTCCGAGAGAAGATGGAGATGGTGAAGAATCCATTTCAGTAGCAGAAACAAATAGTATCGGGAGTTGCAATGCTGCGGTTAGCAGTGTCAGTGCTATGGGCAACATGATGCAGCTTGAGGGAGTTGCAGTACAGATGTAGAAGTGACAGTTGCAGTGTCATGGGCAACAGTACAGGTGGCAGCATCGCAGTATATGAGGGGCAGAGGACCGATGCCATGGATCAATGTTGTGCTTCTATTGAGAAGAACTGCTAGAGCACATTCCTCGCTAAGAGGGAATGTTGATTTAGGGTAGCATTAGATGTGCTCTAGCTCCAAAATTTTGTGGAGGGGCTAGAATACATGAGATCTCCAAGACCCCGAAATCATTTGGAGAAATTCCACCTGGATGAGGAGTTATTAAAATAGTTAATATTTTTGATGGGTTCCTTAGTCTAAATTTAGGAAAATAAAAATATTAATGGGTATTAATAAAGATAAGGGTGAGAAGCTTTTAAGAAATGAGGATGAAGTCTGTTTTAATCTTAGCCATTGATTAGAGACTTAATCTCGGTCGTTGATTCATCAACAGGAAAAGTATAAGAGAAGGCTTGAGGATCATTGGGAGACACACCAGCAGATACTCAGTATCCTAAGGAAAATCGATTCTCAAAGAGAAGGAGATCGATTTCAGAGGGAGAGTTGTAGGGTGGAGGAAGAGGAGGGCATCAGCAACAGTCCGTGATTGAGGAGGAGGTGACGCAGGGATATCGAGAGACAACGCAAAGGGAAGACGCAATCCTCACGCAAGCTGACACAGAGTGACGCAGAAGTGGGAGAAGGACTTCCAGGGTGTCAGAAAGTTTCCAGGAGAGGAATGAACCTTGTCTCAGGTGTTTTCTCTCAGTGGTGTCTCAGTTTCTCTATAAATTCATTCCTTATAAAGCAATTGTTGTTGAAGATTAATAAAATTGTCATCTATTGCACCGGTTTTCCCACATTGGGTTTTTCCGGGGACAATTTTCCAAAAACAACTGTGTTGATGTGATTGGTTCTTGTGCTTGTATATCACTATTATTTTCTCTATGTAATTATTTGATAACTGCAATAGAATTTATTTTAATATTTACAGAAGGGGTTTCGTAAATAGCTTATTGTGAGAAATAAGTAGGTGAAATAAATCAGTTGCTGCAATAGAATTTCGTATTTGGAAATTTTGACACAGTCTAGTGTCAGCAGCATCACAGATGCAGTTGTTTGGTTCAACTACAGTTAGTGGCAAATGAATCAGAGTTAATGCAGTAGTTGGTGGATGGTGGCAAGCAGCTACAGTTGTCAGACATCAAGAGCGTGGTTGGAGGATGTTGCATAGACAGGGTGCTATAATAGTTGTGCAACACTAGTTAGAGAGAACACCTTCCTCGCTAAGGGGGAGTGTTAGTTTTTGTAGCATCAGATGGTTTTCTAGTCTCAAAACTTGGTGGAGAGGCTAAAACGCAGGGGTTCTCCAAAACACACAAATTGTTTCTGGAAATTCTACTTAGAGATAACTCAATTAAATTAATTGGCCACAATTAAAAATTTCCTAATTTTAACTTAGGAAAAGTAGTTAATTAATAGGAATTAATTGAGAACGCTGAGAATTCTCTAAAAATTCACATGGATCAACTTGGAAATGATCTCAACTATCGATTAAGTTTTAATCATGGTCGTTAGAGTCCCAACTAGAGATTATAATAAGAGGTCAATGGCTAGATGGAAGATACACCAGTGCAGATACTCAATTGCCCAGGCAGTCTGAATTCCTAAGTGCAAGAGTGATTCAGCAGTGGAGATCGAGCTAGGAGGCAAGTAGCAGGTGGCAGGAGAGGTCAATAGTGATTCAGAGGAAGTTTTGAGTCAGAAAGAGGAGGCCAAGATTTTCTCCAAGAAGCAGCGCAGGGACTGCACAGTTGCTTCAAAAGAGCAATTTGATTTAGCTGAAGGGGAGGATGTTTTCAATTCTAGAGGCCGGGAAGATTTTCTTGAGGGTCGAAGAAACATTTTCCCAGACAGCAACAGGCAGGACGACTTGATTGGCAGCAGTTCCAGGGTGAGCATGTGAGGGTTTGCGCTAGGGTGATGCAGGGCCTGCACAGAGCAGGTGTACATCTAGCTTTCAGAGGCTCCTGCACAGAGCAGGTGTACATCTAGCTTTCAGAGGCAGTCAAGGGCCAAGATTGTTCGAAGAGGGGTAAAATCCCTAAGTATATTTTTGCCAGTATTTCTCTTAGGTAGAATCGCCAGTTTGGTGACATTTTATTGTACTCATCATTTCTGCTACATAATAATAATATAAACCCTCAATTGCTGCAAACGATTTTCCCACATTAGGTTTTTCTGGGAACTTTTGTTCAAAAATAATGGTGTTATTTTTATGTGTGTGCTAGCATTTCTCAGTTTCCAATGCTTTTATTTTCTGCAATATTTTATTTGTGAATATTGCAGTGTGATTAATGTGTTGTCGTCATAGCAATACAATGCATAATTAATTTACAGTTAGAAGAATTAATCTCAGTTGATGCAATAGAAATTTCGTAGAAATTTTTACAAGTAGCTTATTGGTTTCATGATACAAGGACACGTCCACTGGGTTGACATGTTAGTTTTTGGTAGCATTAGAAGTTCTCTAGCCTTGAAAATTTGTGGAGAGGCTAAGGCACATGAGTTCTAAAAAACCCAGAAACAGTTTGGTGAAATTCCACCCGGATTGTATTTTATTAAAATAATTAATATTTTTAATGGAGTTCCTATGTCTAAACTTAGGGAATTAAAATATTAATGGGTATTAATCAAAATATGGGTGAGAATGATCTAGAAGGCGGATCAAATCATGTTTTAATCTTAGCCATTGTTTAGAGACTTAATCTCGGTCGTTGAAAACTCAACAGGAAAAGTATAAGATGGAGGCTTGGGGTTCATTTCGAAACACACAAACAGAGAACGAATTGATCTCGAGTTCAATTTGTGGGGCTAGGAAGCTGAGAAATTCGAACTAGGTGATCATTCAGCAACAGAGGGGCAGAGAGAATCTAGGAGGACTTTCCGGAAAATACCGACAGAGAAGCGGGGAGAGCTTGTGGAGGTAGCGCAGTAGCCGGGAGAGTTGACGCTAGGCCAATCTGGGCCCATGCAATGTTGACGCAAAGCCAAAAGGGCCAACGCAGAGGAGAAAGTTGCCTGCCACGCAGAAGCTAGAACTGTTGGGAACTTCTTGAACAGCCGGGATAGCTGACACAACGGGCAGAAGAGCTGATGCAAAGCCTAAAACGCTGATGCAGGGCCAGCGTAGAACTAGTCGGGGTTAGCCAATCTTGTTGCCGGATCAGATGGAATTCTGCCTGGTGAAGCGAGGTAAAACTCACTCAAATTTTCCGCCAATATTTTCTTTGTAAAGGATTGCTAGATGAGCATCCTAGATTTGTATTCAAATATTTCTCCTGCATAATAATAAACCCTCAGAGCTGCTGCATCAGTTTTCCAGTATTGGGTTTTTCCAGGAACTATTGTGTCCAAAAATAAGTGTGTCCTATGTATCTTGTTCTTTGCTCTGTTTTATGTTTCATGAGATCAAACATTTAATTAGTGTAGGTTGTAGAAGTAATTTGCTTCAGTATTCAGAAGAATAACTTGATAATGTATGTTAAAAAATCAAGTAGGTGAATTAAATTCAGATTTGTTGCAGTAGGGGTTCCTTGAGTGTAGTAATTTTCACATGGTATCAGAGCATTGATTTTGAAATAGGAAGAGCAGATCCAGCGCTAAGCAGAGAGGCCAAAAGCTACACTTGGCAGCAATTTGAATCCCCTTGAAGGGACTGCGCAATCCTCGTCAGGAAGCAGATCCAAGGAAATCTCTCTCTGAGAGACAACAGAGAGGTACGATTTCCAGTTCGTGAGTTTGCAAACGCAAAGGGAGTGACGCAAAGCCAAAGCACAGTGCTTGAAGGACGTAGTTTCTGCCGGGGCAGAAATCCGTCGAAAAAGAGAGAAGACGCGTAGAAGGGGAATTTTCTCCTCAGCGAACTTTTCGCCAGAAAATTCAAATTTCTCACCTGCTGAGCAGCTGAGTAGTGCTAAGTAGTGACTAGAGGAGTTAGTTCGACAATTGGGTGAGATGGCATCGCATGGGCTCAGAGATCAGGACAGGTTGGAAGGAGCTTCCAACTATGTCATATGGAAGACCAAAATCATAATTGTTCTGGAGGAACATGATCTCGAGACCTACGTCAATAGTGTTGTAGTTGTTCCTATTGACAGCGATCAAAAGAAGAAATACAAGGTCGAGCAAGGGAAGGCAAAGAGGCTCATTCTCGATGGAGTTCGAGATCATGTGGTCTCACACTCGCAGGGCAAGGATACAGCCTGAGAGATGTGGGAAGCCTTGTCGTCTCTGTATGAAAGGCACTTCCAAACAACGGAAGATGTATTTAGAGCAGAAGTTGCAGCAAACTTTGATGCAAAAAGGAGACAGGGTGAACCTCTATCTTCAACGTCTTCTCGACACTAGAGACTAGCTTGTTGCAGTAGGGTCCACTCCTCAGCCAATCGTGATGGTGAGGATAGCCCTGAATGGTGACTCAGATGAATGGCAAGTTTTCGTCCAAAGCATATTGGGAAGGGAAAAACTACCTTCATGGGAGGAGATGTGGGCGCTCTTCAATAGGAGGAGATAAGGAGGGACCTAATAAAGGTCAACCTCAATGGCAGGAATGGGAGTGGCACAAAGACGAAGGAGGAGGAGGAAAATGCAGCTCTAGCATCGAAGGGACAACAGAAGCAGAAGCAGAAGAAGGGAATTTCGAAGGTGAAATGTTTCAGATGTGGCAAGATCGGTAACTTTGCATCTCAGTGTCCTTTGAAGCAAAAGGATAAGGATGAGAAGCATGATCTAGACGAGGAAGAGTATGCCATGAGTGCCCATGCATCTCCAGGAGGGAAATGGGGCGATATTGAGTTGTAGTCGAGAGGACTACAGTGGGCAGGATCCTTGAGGAGTCCACCCCTTAGATCAATTCCTTGCTACGGGAGCCCAAGATTCAGCTACAGCGAGATGGACTTAGTGTCAAATGATGCAGTGGATTGTTCGAAGGACAGATAGTGTAGCTTGGGACCAGAGACTGATTAGCGCAAAGCAAGGTTGGCAGCAGTGTAGTTGACACAGTGCAGAATTCAGCAGTAGCACAGAAGATTAAGAGGGTCAGAGACTAGTAACAGTCAAATTAAAACATTCATTGTATTATGCTGAACACAGTTAAGTTCAGTGAATTTTGGATGTTTTTCAGTTGCTTCTCTCAGCAAGTTGCAATATAGATGCATTGTTAGTAGTGGTAGTGCTAGCAGCATAGCAAATGCAATGTTTGAGAGGGAGTTGTAGTATAGATGCAGCAGTGGCAATGGCAATGTCATGGGCAGCAGTACAGTAGCAGCAGTGGCACACTGTTGGTGGCAGCAATAGCGTAGAAAGGAGGCGCTTCAGAAATAGAGCAGCATGCAGGTGGACATTGTTGCTAGAGCACTTTCTCGCTGATGGAGTGTTAGTTTTTGGTAGCATCGGAAGTGATCTAGCCTTGAAAATTGGTGGAGAGGCTAAGGCACATGAGTTCTAAAGAACTCATAAACCGTTTGGTGAAATTCCACCCGGACTGTATTTTATTAAAATAATTAATATTTTTAATGGAGTTCCTAAGTCTAAACTTAGGGAAATTAATATATTAATGGGTATTAATCAAAATATGGGTGAGAATGATCTAGAAGGAGTATCAAGTCATGTTTTAAGCTTAGTCGTTGATTAGAGACTTAATCTCGGTCCTTGAAGACTCAACAGGAAAAGTATAAGATGGAGGCTTGGGGTTCATTTGGAAACACACACAGAGAGAACGAATTGATCTCGAGTTCGATTTGTGGGGCTAGGAAGCTGAGAAATTCAAACTAGGTGATCATTCAATAGCAAAGAGGCAGAGAGAATCCGGGAGGACTTTCCAGATAATACTGACTGAGAGGCGGAGAGAGCTTGTGGAGGTAGCGCACTAGCTGGGAGAGCTAACACTGGGCCAGTCTGGGCCCACACAGCCTTGATGCAAAGCCAAAACAGCCAGCGCAGAGAAGAAAGTTGTCTGTCACGCAGACGCTCGAACTGTCGGAACTGTTGAAACAGCCGAGATAGTTGACGCAAAGGGTAGAAGAGCTGACGCAGAGCCTGAAAGGCTGACACAGGGCTAGCGCAGAAGTAGCCGGGGTTAGCCAGCCTTGTTGCCGGATCGGCCGGAATTCTGCCAAGTGAAGTGAGGTAAAACTCACTCAGATTTTCCGCCAGTATTTTCTCTGTAAAGGATTGCTAGATGAGCATCCTAGATTTGTATTCAGATATTTTTCCTGCATAATAATAAATCCTCAGAGCTACTACATCGGTTTTCTTGCATTGGGTTTTTCCAGGTACTATTGTGTCCAAACATAAGTGTGTCCTATGTATCATGTTCTTTGCTCTGTTTTCTATTTCATGAGATCAAACATTTAATTAGTGTAGGCTACAGAAGTAATTTGCTTCAGTATTCAGAAGAATAACTTGATAATGTATGCTAAAAAATCAAGTAGGTGAAGTAGATTCAGATTTGCTGCAATAGTGGTTCGTTGAGTGTAGGAATGTTCACATGACAGTGTTGATGACTAGATATACTACTAATGATTTGTTCTACTTGAGTGTGTCCTATGTATCATGTTCTTTGCTCTGTTTTCTGTTTCATGAGATCAAACATTTAATTAGTGTAGGCTACAGAAGTAATTTGCTTCAGTATTCAGAAGAATAACTTGATAATGTATGCTAAAAAATCAAGTAGGTGAAGTAGATTCAGATTTGCTGCAATAGTGGTTCGTTGAGTGTAGGAATTTTCACATGACAGTGTTGATGACTAGATATACTACTAATGATTTGTTCTACTTGGGATTTGGTTTCTTGGAAAAAGCATGAAGCAGGATTATGTTGCACTACGAAGGAAGAAGATATGGAAGTTTGTACAATCAGTTGTGAAGCAGTTTGGCTCCATGGAATGTTTGATGAACTGTTTGATGACATGTTGGATTAGATCGATTAAATCTATATGAAGATTGTCAGAGAACCAGGAAGGTCGAAGCACATTATGATTTGTAACATGATGCAGAATGGAGCCACGAAGCTACAGTATATCTCCACTGACGAACGGGTAGCTAATATATTGATGAAGTCCCTTCCTAAGGGAAAGGATGAGTATTTTTGACAAGCTGGGACTTGTGGATATCTCCTCCCTATTTGAGAGGGATTGAGGATGGACACCTTTGTTCTCCATGTGTCATGTACTATGGCCAGGACTAACAGTTGTAAGTCTAGTACATGAACACGGATGGAGAATGATGGATTGGATAAGCATCGAGGACAAACAATCTTGAGATTTGTACTATGACCAGGACTAACAGTCGTAAGTCAAGTACATTGATCCAATATAAAAATGGGCTGGAGGATCAATATTTCCTTGTGTCAAGTATTGTGACAATGGATTAGGAAATGGTCCTGTGAGGACATGCTTTGGTGAACCTAGGTGGAGTATGTTCCTCGAAGAGGTGGTGTGGTGTCCTATTGAATGCCTCCCAGCATTGTGCTTTGATCTAGTGGAGAGATAGAGAGTACTTGTCAAGGCCTTGGTAGTTTGACAATGTTGGTTATGACGATGATATCATCATTCATGCTTATTAATCTAGATCCTTTCATATATGAAGATTTCAACTTGAGAATATCCATTATGAATACCTCCCTAGTTAAGAGGGAGAGTTGAAGTTGTAACTAGAGTCAGTCTTCATAACGTAAATTTATCATTGATGTATGTATTATGTTTTCATTTTTATTTATTATATTTTTGTCAAAGCGTGTTCTCCATGCTTAGAGAGTCAAAAAGAATTTATTATGAGTCAAAAGAAAATGTAATTGAGTCATGTCCCATTTGGACATTTGTAAGAAGAAAAAAAAATGAATTTTATTTTTGAGCCATACGACCACAAGTTGACCAAGTCAGTTTTCCTTGGACAAATCGGTCTAGCCCTCCAAAGTGGCGCCTATTCGACCCTCCTAGACTGCTATATATAGGAGGCAGTTCGACTCACTTCAAAACACATTCACTCACATCACAAGAAGCATTTTTTATCCCAATGAAGGAGATAAATAAGTCGAGTCAAAGGAGAGAGAAAGCAAGTCAAGAACAAGAAGAATGTTCCCTTCATTGATTGAAATTTGAATCTTTGACCTTGCAGCATCTCACACGTGTGGACTGAAATTTTTGTGAAAGAGGCTGAAATTTCTGAAGTAATTGCAAGCCAAAATTCGGCCCTAGTTGCAAGTCCAAAAATCCTAAAGTTTGACCAGATTGAAGCAGGTTTGACTAGTGTTGACTTTGACTTTAGAGATGACTTGGAGGAGGGTTGGACTTGGCATCTTGGTGACAGTTTTGTCTTGGTCTTGGATATCTCATTTTTATCTGATTCTACAAGAGAAGGATTGTTGGGTTTTGCCCTAGCTAGTAGCCTAATTTTGGTGTATTTTGTCTCTTTATGATCTCTACATTTTCCTAGAAGATTGAACATTTGTATAATTGCTTTATGAAGAAGACATACGAAGTAATAAGAAGATATCCAACATTCACAAGTAATTATCAAGTAGATAAATTAGGTATTGAAGAGGGAGTCCATACAGGTTGCTTGACTTTAATTTGAATTTGTGGAAAACCTGTGAGCAGTTATGAAACCAACGTTTCGGACTAACTTGGTGAGTCCATCATCAGGGCAATGAAATAGTATTTGAGAAGAGAGAATGAATTTCAAAACCTT
>APFE030844025.1:70098-84918 GCA_000404065.3 Pinus taeda
ATTAATAACTATTAATAAGGTTCTGAAATTCATTCTCTCTTCTCAAATACTATCTCATTGCCCTGATGATAGACTCACCAAGTTAGTCCGAAACGTTGGTTTCATAACTGCTCACAGGTTTTCCACAAATTCAAATTAAAGATAAATTAGGTGTTATACTACACAACACATAGTTTCTCAACAATGTTGGATCCATCCTTCACTAAAGAGAGGGAAGTGATTACATAGGTGACACTAGTAATGCTTCCATGTTACATTAGTCTTAACCCTTGTGAAAGGCTTTGCACTAAGGTGTTAAATCTTGTGATAACAAGTCCCACGTTATGCACTAATACAAATTGATATGGGACACAAATGGAGCTAGGATAGGGTAACTAGAAAGAAACTTTTAGTGCTCAATTAAGAAACAGAGCACATAATTTGAAATGTGAAACAGGAAGAGAGGAAGAATGGGAAAAGAGGATATGCTAGTTGTACTAGAAAGGAGAGGTGGAGAACAAACAACATTCCTTGCTACACTATGAGGCATGCAACCACATCAGGGGGAAAGTGAGACCGCAAAACATAAGTTGGCAAACAACATTACAAAAAGGCCATGTAGTCGACACGACAAAGCAAGTCTCGAGAATGATGTGCACTAAATACAAACTACCAAAAGTTGCAATAGCAAGATATCAAACTCCTACAGAGAGGGAAAGGTTGAATCCATGTGACAAGTCCAAAACTTGTTTGTCACAACTCTAGATTTTGCTACCACCTTATTCTATTCTCTCAATTTATTCTGGGGAAATTGTTACATTGGATATCTTGAGAAAATACTAAAATTGGGATAATTTTGCAAATAATTCTTTAAAAAATAACTAAGTCATTAAATATTTCAAGAAGGGACATGACTTTGTAAAGGTGGCTTGCCTAGTTGGTGAAAGGTGAAATATTGCTAATGTCCCCATCAGGTTCAAGTCTCTCCAACGACACGGAGACATCTATGTTTGTGTTAGTTATACACCAATGAAATTGAAAGTGTCGAAATATTTCCAAAAAAAAATAGCTTATAAATAGTTCAAGTAAAATTTAGGTAATATTAAACCAGAGGTTCCTTCTAGAGAGGATGGACGAGAGGTTGGCTCACATTGAGCTCCCCTTCTAGTGTGGACCTGCTTCTCATGACCCTCCCAATTCGAGTGCTAGAGATCCAACTCTTGTTACTTTATCAGACACTTGAGTTTGAATGTTTGTGTTTAGTTTTTTTTTACAGTACAAACATAGATACTCTTGTTATGCTTGAATTTTCGAAACTTTATGAATTTTGGTCAAACTACTCTATTAGTAGGTGGTCAAAAACATCTAGTTTCCTGTTGCGGAGATTGTGTTAATTTTAGGTATGTTCTATGCTTAGAGCAATTTATTTCAATTTTCATAGTTAGCTCAATATCTTTTCTAGATTAGCAATCACATTAGCAATAAAGTAAACTGCGGATAGAACATAAACATAAATCGCAGAAGACATGCCAAGACAAGAGGACACAAGATGTGGCATTAGCCAGGGACAAACCCCAATGTGGGGAAACCCTTGATCAATTCTTCTAATAAGTTCTTCAATAGTTTAGCAGAGAGAGAGAGAGATAGTACATTTACAACGGAAGTCAACACTTCGACTTTCCAAATAAGAGAATCGATCATCTCTACATGAGATCAATTGAAGACATGCTGCTTCAACTCATTCTCCAAGGTGACTCCTTCACATATCATTGTGTTGCATCTCGTCTATTGTACCTCACCATGCTGCACCATGCTACAACATCATACCATGTTCCTGAGTTGCACCATGTTGCTCCACTGCTGAGTTGTGCCTCATCACGTTGTACACAACGTGTTGCTCTTAATCATCATGTGGCACACATCATGCTGCTACACTAGCTGTCACTGATTTATGAGATAGGTCATCAACATTTAGTGCTCTTCCTTCATACAGTCAACGATGCAGGTCTTGAAGGTGAGGGTCTACCACTTGAGCGATTAAGCCTATGAGTATTGAGTCCAACAAGATTGACTCAATCTGAATATAACAGTTTTCTTCATTGTAATGACAACCTTATAAATTGTCCTCATGAACAACCTCATCACTGCACTGTCACCACACTTTTATGACACAGTCTTTGATGCTGTCATGATGACTAGTAAGGGCACTTCTTGGTTGTAGCTTAGGGATCCAAACAGCCCTAAAACAACAACCTCTAGTTCCTCCTTATTACGGATTCTACTGCCCCTCAAGAATAACATTAACTTGCCCAAACAGTCCTTAAATAGGCCACGCTGTCACCTACAGCAATGTGGTATTACGACAACTGCTTAGATGACTATAACAGGTCCCTTAGAGCTGCGTATAACATCTTTTCGCTGCGGAATAAGGGTTGCACATAACAGTGGCTAGGGCATCATCCTAAATTGTGTCTAAGACCTTTCCTTGACAACGTTTAGGAGGAGCTTCTTCAAGCAGCATATAGGTCCTCCCTTGACTGCGTATAAATCTCCTTTAGGATTGAAGATTAAGGCTCCTCAACAACAGATAGATTAGGTCTCTTTTGACAGCATTTAGTCCTCCTTTGTGCAGCATATAGAAGCCTCCTTCAACTGCGGATATAGGGTTGTATTTGGACCTTCTTTTGTTGTGTAATAGGACCTGCGGTAGGGCTCCTTCCAACTGTGGCTATACCTCTTTTGTCACTGCAGTTAGGGCTTATTAAGGTCTCCTTTATACAGCATATAAGGATCCTCCTTGACTGCGTCTATAGGGCCTACGTCTAGATGTCCAGAGTATAAATCTCTCCATGGTTGAAGCTTGATCTTCATTAGGGCATTGTAGAGGTCTCCATGACAGCATATAGGATAGAGCATCCTCTAGGGCAGCGTATCCTCTTTAGGTCTCTCCTCCCACCAAAACCCAAAGGCAAGTGGAGAGGAAGATATCACCAAGAGGATGAGTGTCTAAATGACTTGAAGTCCTCCTTTATTTATACTAAAACGTTGAGCACAAGTGGGGTTTATTTCGTTGTTGGCCGACTTTAACAAATTGTCCCATAACACAAATAAATTCATATCTCCATGAATACTTATTGGAATCAGATGATCTTTAGATCAATCCTACACCTCTCGATCAGAGGGATCCAAGAAAAATATCAGTTGCCATTAATAAGATGACCCACATGGAATTTGGCCCTAGTTGCCAATTTTAACACTCCCTCTCAACTAGGGAGAACTCCATCCCCTGATCCATATGTCCGACTGTAATATCTCTGCCATCAATGCCCTGCACTGCTCTACTCTACTCTACTGAGCTCTGCTCAATTTTGCTATGCTCTACTCAGTTCTGCTCAGCTCTGCTGAACCATGAAGAAGAAGAATTGATCAAGAATGTCTCATACCATCTCTATTGACCCGAAGTCAGTTTATTGATCCCAGTCTCCAGATCAATATCACAAGAGAGTGTCTCAAACCACTCATACTGATCCCAGATCAATGGAGGTCATCGTAGCATAGGGAGTACAGTAGATACAACGATGCTTCCATCGATAGTACTACTATGGTCCCTAACCCCATTTCCCTATTCATTGATCAGATGAGATGTACTTCCCATGAGTCCCAGACTGCATGGGTAAGATGCCTCGACAGGAGAACTAATCATCCTGTCCACGGAGAACGAATCATCCTGTCCATTGGTCGCCACAGGAGAACTAATCATCCTGGCCCACTGTCACCACGGGAGAACTAATCATCTCGACCCACAAGAGAACTAATCATCCTGTTCCATAGTTGGCACAGGAGAACTAATCATCCTGACGCACAGGAGAAATAATCATCCTGTTCCACAGTCGCCACAAGGTATCACAGGGAAAGGTTGAACTTGTCACCCTGTACATAGCGCACCACCAGGGAGGGTGAGTCGCCCTGTGGTCGTATGTCGCTCCAGTAAGTACCCCAAGCCCCCCAAAGCCCCAGAGCTTAGTGCATGCAACATGTAGGACCCTTATATGAAGGTCTCTCAACGACTCCAAGTCGTTCGGGAAAATCACAGATTTAACCTTTCCCTGGGGCTTTGACAAAGTGTCTACGAACTGTACATCAGTTTCAATGCGGTGGAGCCTCCTCACTTGTCGACTTACCATATCCCAAATAAGATAGTATTTGATTTCTATCTGTTGGACTAATCATCGAATATGGGATTCCTCAATAATCGAATCCCCCACTTGTTGTCATAGAGGATCACGATGGTTTTCATTATGTGTACAAACAGCTCACTGAAGAGCTTCCACAACCAGGCAGCTTCATACAAGACCATACTCGTAGCTATGTATTCGGTCTCGGTGGTGCTTATAGCAACCGACTTCTGATTCCTACTCATCCATGATATTGAAGCAGAACCCAAAGAGAATCAACACTCAGAAGTGCTCTTGAGATCCTCCACACTGCCTGCCTAGTCAGCATTCGAACAATCATGCAGCTTCATATTTCCAACAGTGTATCTCAATCCATGAGAGATTGTGCCTCGATGACATCTCAGAAGATTCTTGGCACCAATCTAGTGAGGCTCAATCAAATATGAGCTCACCATGCTAACTGCAAAACATATATCCGGACGGAAGTTCACCAAGAACATCAATGCAAATGAGTTTATGAAACTCAGAGGCATTTCCAAATCTAGTCCGGCATCACTACCATATAACTTCTGAAAGTTAAGATCCACGAGGTAGTTGTGGGCTTGCAGTTTTAGCTTTCCACATCCGGAATCCAACTCCCTCTTACTTCTGCAAATGAGAGGGTTTGCACTTATTAGAAATAGGTTGTCCTTAGAAGGTGCCGGTATGAGAGGTCTATCATCCACAACCTTCAAACAATGGTTTGGATCGGCTTCACTTTTAGTGAATCTCAGCTTCATCAGACAGTTATCAATCCTCTCATATTAGATCTGGGGTGTTTTACTTAAAGCCATAGAGGGCTTTCTTCCACCTACATACATGAGATTCCCGATCATGAATCTCAAACCCCTCAGGTTGTTCCAAACCTGTGGACCTGCTACATGAGGGGAATGGTCCCCTTGTAAGATTTTCCTTTGGTACATCTCAAACATGTACCTTCATGCTCTTCTTGAGTTCAGACATCCCAATCACCATCTGACTCACATCGGGTAGGCCCCATCATAAGTAGACCTTCGGTGCTACAGATGAGATGTGTCAACTGACATGGTCCTCAATGGACCATCCTGCAACTTGATACAAATTGCCAACCCTGAACCCATGAGTAAAAGCATCTTTGAAAATTTCATTTTCAAACACGTACCTTTTCATCGATGAATGCCACCCTGTAACCTTTGACTTCCATTGCCGAAATGGACGCCAGGTTCTTCTTGCAATCAGGTATACAAAAGAGATTCTGTAAATGAAAATCAAGTTACCCTCATTAAATTGAGGGGTAACATATCCTACACCCTTTCCATCTCTACCAAATTGGTGAGAGCACCCTTCTATCCGTTGGAGTGCCTTGAAGCACTATAATCAATAAGCTAGATTCCCAAAGAGTCTGAAGGAGAGGGCCAATACAAGATAACACTTCTTTATCTTATCAGAAACAACATTTGATTCTTCATACCTGGGGTTCCTTGCTTTCTCTAAAGAGTTGGTCGTTTCCTTGATGACCTGCATTACCTGTCATTCCTTTGATCATTGAAGATGTCCCTAAAATGATTGTTATCATCATCAAGTGATGTGTCCCTACCTCGGACACTCCTTCGCATAATGGCCGAACTTATTACAACCAAGGCATTTTGGCTTTCCTTCCACCCTTAGATGCAATCTTCCCATTGAAGTGACCTTTAGGTAGGACGTCTGAAACTTCCACTGCGCCATTCTGATAATATTCTCTACTTCGACTTCACCCTTGGTGAATTTGAAGAGGGATGAGGAATCCATTGATCCTTTTGTCCTTTCCCAACTATCTTCAGTGATTGCTCTTTCACTCTTGCTTGGGCGTTGTCTTCACCCCAGCTCTGATACCATGTTAATTTTAGGTATGTTCTATGCTTAGAGCAATTTATTTCAATTTTCATAGTTAGCTCAATATCTTTTCCAGATTAGCAATCACATCAACAATAAAGTAAACTGCAGATAGAACATAAACATAAATCGCAGAAGACATGCCAAGACAAGAGGACACAAAATGTGGCATTACCCAAGGACAAACCCCAATGTGGGGAAACCCTTGATCAATTCTTCTTATAAGTTCTTCAATAGTTTAGCAAAGAGAGAGAGAGAGTACATTTACAACAGAAGTCAACACTTTGACTTTCCAGATAAGAGAATCGATCATCTCTACATGAGATCAGTTGAAGACATGCTGCTTCAACTCATTCTCCAAGGTGACTCCTTCACCTATCATTGTGCTGCATCTCGTCTACTGCACCTCACCATGCTGCACCATGCTACAACATCATACCATGTTCCTGAACTGCACCATGTTGCTCCACTGTTGAGTTGTACCTCATCACGATGTACACAACTTGCTGCTCTTAATCATCATTTGACACACATCGTGCTGCTACACTAGTTGTCACTGCTTTATGAGATAAGTCATCAACATTCAGTGCTCTTCCTTCATGCCTTCAACAATGCAGGTCTTCAAGGTGAGGCTCTACCACTTGAGCGATCCTTAGATCAAACTGTTCTGCTGGCTATGGCCTACGGCGGCCGGCCTAGCCCAGCAACAAGTTGAGCCTATGATTATTGAGTCCAACAAGATTGACTCAATCTGAATATACACAAGGACAGTTTTCTTCATTGTAATGACAACCTTATAAACTGCCCTCATAAACAACCTCATCATTGCACTGTCACCACACTTCTATGACACATTCTTTGACGTTGTCATGATGACTGGTTACGGCACTTCCTGGTTGTAACTTAGGGATCCAAACAGCTCTAAAACAACAATCTCTAGTTCCTCCATATTGTGAATTCTACTGCCCCTCAAGAATAACATTAACTTGCCCAAACAGTCCTTAAATAGGCCACGCTATCACCTACAACAATGTGGCATTATGACAACTGCTTAGATGACTGTAACAGTTCTCTTAGAGCTGCGTATAAGGTCTTCTTGCTACGGAATAAGGGTTTCACATAACAGTGGCTAGGGCATCATCCTAAATTGTGTCTAAGACCTTTCCTTGACAACGTTTAGGAGGAGCTTCTTCAGGCAGCATATAGGTCCTCCCTTGACTGCGTATAAATCTCCTTCAGGATTGCAGATTAGGACTCCTCAATAGCGGATAGATTAGGTCTCTTTTGACAGTGTTTAGTCCTCCTTTGTGCAGCGTATAGAAGCCTCCTTCAACTGCGGATATAGGGTTGTATTTAGACCTTCTTTTGCTGCGTAATAGGACCTGTGGTAGGGCTCCTTCCAACTATGGCTATGCCTCTTTTGTCACTGCGACTAGGGCTTATTAAGATCTCCTTTATACAGCATATAAGGATCCTCCTTGACTGCGTCTAGATGTCCAGCGTATAGATCTCTCCATGGCTGAAGTTTGATCTTCATTAAAGCAGCGTAGAGGTCTGCTTCATGACAGTGAATAGGATAGGGCATCCTCCAGGGCAACGTATCCTCTTTATGTCTCTCCTCCCACCAAAACCCAAAGACAAGTGGAGAGGAAGAGATCACCAAGAGGATGAGTCAGTGTTCCATGGGGACTCGCCACCCCCCCTAGGGGTCTAGTTTCCTAGCTCCCCCGTGCTCCGGGGACTTGGGGACGAGAAGGGGTTGTTTCTCCATGCTCCCAAAAAACAGGGTATGCAGGGGGGCGTGACAGGGGGTCGTTTCCTTGTGCTGAGAGTCGTTTTCCAAAAAGGGGGTCGTGGGGTTCTGGGCGTCGACGCGGGGGTCAAGGGGGACGTGGGGGTCGAGGGGCCCAATTGTTTTAAATAAACTTTTGTTTATAATTAAAATTTAACATTAGTTTTAATACTTTAGGGTTTCAATTCGTTTTTTTATAAATTTAATTCATTATTCGCCCTGGCCCCTCACTCCACTCGCAAGACGTTCCTAGTTCCTTTGCAGCAAAGAGGAATTGGTCCACATATAGCTTCATCCACTCTATCAAGAGGAACAAGCTTACCTCGAAAAGAGCGGAGAAGTTAGCTGTTGTGCACAGTGCCCTACGTCTTGAGCATAGGAAGACACCTGACTATTTGAAGGGACCAACAACACGATGGGATGTTGATCCAAAGGATGATCCACAGGTAGATATGGAGGAGAGATTTGATGAGAGACAGATGGGGTTGGTTGGTGTGCCACTTAGCATGTTTGAGAATGCTAGTGATTCAGATTCAGATGGTGATATGGTTGATCCTGATTTATTAATGCAGCAGCTGGATGAAGAGACTAGCGAGGCATTACCTTGAGGCTTGAGCAAAATTATGCTCGTTTATCTTTTGATATGTTGATGTTCTTATGTTATTCTGACTCTATAAAATTTTGACTCTTGATGTATTAGACTTGACTTTAGTCTTTTATAATTCTATAAAATTTTGACTCTTGATGTATGATGTATCAGACTTGACTTTGATAATTTTATGTCAATATTCATTGTTCAGTATTCAATGTTCATAGTAGGAAGTGGAACATCAATATGGTTTAAACTTTAATCATAATATATGATGCATGATTATAAATTAGAATTTTAAATTTATATGATATTAGAAAATGATATTCATATCAATCATCATGCTTTGCAGCTTTTCAATTCAAACGCAATTGTCATAGTGGACTCAATTTATAAATTATATTTTATATTTATAAGTTTTTAAGACCTTGACGTCCCCCCATGTTTCCTAAAAATTGGTGGGGAGCTTTTGCATAGGCCGCTCCCGCGTATCCTTGCTCCCTCGCCTCCTCGTCTCGGAACATTGGTGGAAAATTGGGATGATTGTCTAAATGACTTGAAGTCCTCCTTTATTTATACTAAAACGTTGAGCACAAGTGGGGTTTATTTGGTTGTTGGCCGACCTTGACGAATTGTCTCATAACACAAACAAATTCATATCTCCATGAATAGTTATCGGAATCGGATGATCTTTAGATGAATCCTGCACCTCTCGATGAGAGGGATCCAAGAAAAATATCAGCTGCCATTAATAAGATGACCCACATGGAGTTTGGCCCTAGTTGCCAATTTTAACAGATTGAGACCACATGCACAGTGAATTATTAGGTGATGATGATGTCTGGATGTACATGTTTTGGCATTATTTTGAGGTAATACAATTTAAACTTACAAAGAAAAACAATATTATGAAGAATTCACTCAAAATTGATGGGGTGTCGTTAGATATATGTTAATTTTAGGTATGTTCTATGCTTAGAGCAATTTATTTCAATTTTCACATTTAGCTCAATCACTTTTCCAGATTAGCAATCACATCAGCATTAAAATAAATTGCAGATAGAACATAAACATAAATCACAAAAGACAAGCCAAGACAAGAGGACACAAGATGTGGCGCTAGCCAGGGAGAAACCCCACAATGTGGGGAAACCCTTGATCAATTCTTCTTTTATATTCTTCAAATTTCAGCAGAGAAAGTGAGAGAGATAGTACATTTACAATAAAAGTCAACACTTTGACTTTTGATATCTGCAGAGATCAGTTGAAGACATATTGCTTCAACTGATTCTCTAAGGTGACTCCTTCACCTATCATGGTGTTGCATCTTGTCCGTTTACCGCACCTTACCGTGTAGCACCATGTGTTGCCCCATCACAGTGCTGGACCTAGATGACTAAGCTGCTCTCATCCGCTGCCATCATCATGTTGCTCCTTACTAACATGTCCACTATGTTGCATCTTCCATGGCCTCATTCATCATCATGCTTCCCATGCCCATGATCTCATTCATCATCATGCTACCCATGCCCATGTATGTTGTCTACCATATTATACATAGTGTGTCTTCCATGCCAATGAATATGCATAGTGTGTCTTCCATGCCATGCCATGCCAATGAATATGCATAGTGTGTCTTCCATGCCATGCCATGCCATGCCATGTCAATGAATATGCTGACACAATTCTACTGTAGATTATTACAGTCATACCATTGACTGCTATGTGCATCAACATTACTGCCCATCAAGTCATAGGGGTGTGTGTATATATATATATACACACGAACCAAAACTAAGCCGAGAAGTACCTGAACAGGTCATAATATTGAGCAGCAGATGATATACGCGATCACTGTTATTATGGAAGCGACTATCTGCCTGTGATGAAATATAGATGCGAGAATATGCCAATCCATGAGTAGAGGATGAACATGACTCCTCTAACTGCGTGAACATGTTTCTAATGACTGCGTGAACATATCTCCCATCACTGCGAGAACATATCTTATATGATTGTGTGAACATATCTTATATGACTGCGTGAACATATGTCTATGAATAGTGTATAACATCCGCTTTGAACAGCGTGTCACATCCACTATGAACAACGTATAAGTACAACGTATAACATCTGCTTTGAACAACGTATAACATCCACTTAGAACTGTGTATAACATGTCCTATTACAGCGTGTAAATATCTTCTCTTATTGTGGTATTACAGCGTGTATATATCTCTATTACTGTGTATATATATATTGCCATTTGTTGCGTATATGTATCTCCATTGCCTGCGCATATATATAGCCATTGCCTGTGTGTATATGGTCTTTTATGTCTACGTATAAATGTCTCCATAGACACGAATTAGGGCATCACATTTTTATGTCTGCGTATAGATGTCTCCATAGACACGAATTAGGGCATCACATTGAGGGCATCACGTTGTTTGTGACTAGGGCTCCATCTACAACTAGGACATTCTTCATTAGTGTCTCTCCTTCACCAAAAACCCAAGACGTGGAGAGGAGATCATATGAAGTGTGTGTCACAAATGACTTCAAGTCCTCTCCTATTTATACCAAAACGTAGATGATGAATAGACATGACTATTGGGCTTCCGAGCCTACATAAGATGCTGGCCGACTTGACAATGTCTTATAATATAAATAAATTCATAACTTCATAAATACTTATCGGAATCGGATGATCTTTAGACCAATCCTACACCTCTTGATGAGAGAGATCCAAGAAAAATATCAGCTGCCATAAATAAGATGACCCATATGGAGTTTGGCCCTAGTTGCCAATTTAACAGTATATTACTACATTTAGAAGAAGGGTCAAACTTGCATACAATACCTTCAAAATTGCCAAAAAGTAAGAAAAGATACATGAAATATTTTTAGAGATGTTTTAGAAATAATTTACTTATCAATAATTATTAAGTGAATGGCAGGGATTTAACCTCCACGGAATATTCTAAAAAAAATTAGTAGCTATCACAGATCAAAGATTTAGATTTACCTGAAAAGTAGTTATGCCCTTTCTATCATTTTAATTAAATTGATTAATTAAAAAAAATGTCATATGAACAAGTGTCATATGAAATGAGTCATGGCTTTTGGGGCATGTGGTATTTATAAGCTATGGTATTGGCCCATGGTATTGTAATAAAAGTCGATCCATCTCTATGGTTAAGCCGGAATGAATCTCCATGATTAAGAGTCTGTTAATGTTTTCTTAAATGTATACATGTTCAACTTATATGTTAATTTTTTATAATTAATAATAATAATAACAATAGCTTAAAACAATGTTATAATTTAATTAACTTTTATGATTGTTTTTAATCTTGCCTGCAATGTGACATGTATCATGAAACAAGTGCTACGTAGTAGCTAGTACCTAACGCTCAGTTTAAATATAGGGAAATTGAAATTTGGATGGTTGAAACGTGAAACAATTATGAAACTATATAACTTTATTTAGTGATAGGTTTAAGTTAGGGAATCAATTTTTTACCAACAAGTAAATTAATATAATTCAAAGAGCAAAAATTTAGAAGTCTGAAACAAATTGCTTTTCGGTTAATGCTTGGTTTGACGAGGAATGCAAAAAGGCAAGGAGAATGTGGAAAGAGTCAAACAAGGATAACATAAAAGTCAATGCTTACAAGCAGTTATTAAGCAAGAAAAAGGTCGATTTCATGGTTTCAAGGAGGGAAGAACTAATCTTCCTTGGAAAAAATAATCCCAAATTATTTTGGAAGGAGCTCCAACTGAAAAAGATACAAATTAGAAATAATATTACAGATTCTAAATGGTTTGACTATGCAAGACAACTCTATGAGCAGGTTCCCAAGGTTGACCCTGCCCCCTTGGTCAAAACTAATATTGAACTCTTCACGGTACAAGAGGTAGAGATGGGTATCAAGAAGTTGGGTGTTGGAAAAGCAAAAGACTTAGCTAAACTCCAAGCATAATATCTAAAGTGGGGCTCAAAGATTCTTGCACCTCACATTACAAAAATCTTCAACGGCATCATACAACAAGGGCTTCCCACAGATTGGACAACTAATCTGGCAATACCTCTTTTCAAGGGCAGTGACATCAATAATCCCTCCAATTATAGGACCATCATGATAAACCTTTCGTTTGCAAAGCTATTTGGAAGCATGCTAGAAAACAAAATTAACAAGTGGGCAGAAGAAAGAGATAGGCGTGCTAAAGGGCAAGCAAGTTTTAGACCTAAACATTCCACAGTTGAACATTGTATAACTTTAAGGCACATCATTGAAAAAGTTTGGGAGAAAAAGGAAGAAGTCTTTTGTTGCTTTGTTGATTTCATAAAAGCGTTTGACTCGGTTCCTAGGGATAAGCTTTGGCACAGAATGGAGGTACTTGGGGTTCCTAAACATTTGAGAGCAGCTGTGCATAGGCTGTATGAAGAGGTGAAAGTCAAAATTAGAACTTCAGCAAGCATTTCTGAAAGTTTTAGAAGCGATATCAGGGTCAAGAAAAGTTGCCCATTGTCTCCTACCCATTTTGGTTTATATATCGACAAGCTTGAGGAATGGTTAAATTCGCAAGGGGGTGATGGTATCTATTTGGGCAAGTTTGTTATAAGGCTTCTTTTGTATGCAGATGACCTTATTCTGATTGCTAAATTGGCTCTTGGTTTGCAAGAGCACTTACTATCCCTTGAGCATTTTTGTAGAGTTGTGGGGATGCAAGTCAATATCAGCAAAACGAAACTAGTGGTCTTCTCTAAGAAAAGAAAACATAACCAGCATAAGTTCTACTTTGAAGGCAACATTCTGGAAGAAGTTGCGGATTACAAATACCTTAGAATTGACTTCAACAAAAATCTAAGTTGGAATGGTTGTAGAAAGAAAAGAACTTTGGGGGGTTGGAAAGCATTTTATGCTTTTCAAAATAGGTGTACAGAAGCAGAGTTATGGGCTTCTAGTGATTCCGGTGATTCTCTATGGTTGTGAACTATGGGTCAGTAGTACATTCGACATGCAGTGGAGACAAATTGAGAAAATTCATAAGCGTTTGATTACAAACAAATTTAAGATTAAAAGTGAAGTTCCTTATGATATCTTGTTAAGTGAAACGGGGACTGCTCCTATTGAAGCAATTGTTATGGTGCAAGTCGTAAGGTATTTAAAAAATTTGAGCAAATGGAAGAGGGTAGATGGCCTAAGGTTGTCTTCAATGATAGATTGTGCAAGAGCAAAAAAAACTTGGATGCAGCAAAATAAAAAATGGTTTAGCAAATGGGGTATTTGCTTGAACGTGTGCCCCATAAACAGCAAAGAGATAAAAGCTTTTGTTATGGAAAAGTTCCACAAGCGTACTTGGGATAAGGAGCTAGGAAGAAAGAAAATTTACTATGTTGAAGCATTTAATCCCACTCATAGTCATCAACCAAAAGCATACATAGAGGCCAATATCTAGTGGAGAGCCAAAATTCTTATTGCTCAGTTAAGGACTAATTCTCATCAACTGCGTTGTGAAACAGGGTGCTGGAAAAGGCCAAAGGAAATGTGGGAGGAAAGAGTATGCAATTTTTTTTGTTCTTCCAGAAAAGTGGAAACAGAAAAACATTGCATTGTAGAATGTGAGCCTTCAAAGACAACAGGGAAAGTTATGCAAATATGTTGGCAGCCAGCTCTTGGGATAATCTATTTAGCGAGGGGTTTGTCGAGAAGCCGGGAGCATTTATTTTGAAGCTTCACAAAAAAAGGGTCGAATACATCAAGCAGATGAAGAAGCAATCTGTCCCATAAGCTATCTTTAGCCTAGTGGACGTTAAAATAGTTTCTTCTTCTTCTTCTATATCCATTGACCAATTTTTGGGAAAAAATAATATATCCATTGATTTTTGGGAAAAATAATGGATCCATTAAGGCTGAAATTATGGCAAATCTAGGCGAGTTTGTTTTGTGCTCACTATTGTAATTAATAGAAATAGAACAAAAATCAAAGTCTTTATGAATTTTGTTGAGATGCTAAATTTATTAAATTCTCTATCATAAAAAAAAAAATAGTAATAGTATTTAAAAAAAAAAATTAGTAACAAATGTTAATTAAATAGTTTATATTTTAATTTTGAATTAGAATCATTATTATTTAAATAAATCTATTCAATATATTTAAAAATCTCAAACCACTTAACTTATACAATTTCAACCATTAAAAAAGACATTTTAATATTTTATTATTAAATTTAAATTAATAAAAATCTTCACATACAATCTTCATATATTCACATTTTAAGTTTTTTTTATTACATGTAAACTATAAAGAAAATATAATGTAATAAGATAATCAAATGTAATTGGCTAAGATAAATAAAAATATTTGGATTTAATAAGGCATGT